>CACVCL010018348.1:2500-132314 GCA_902729485.2 Mus minutoides | reverse complement strand
GTCCATTGTTCCTTGTCCTCACCTGGTCTGTAAGTACTTTTCCTTCTTTTTGTAAAACTGAGATTTATGTTACTTTTCAGGCAGAAGCAAGGCTAGCAGCGAAGCGGGCCGCCAGGGCAGAAGCAAGAGACATCCGCATGAGGGAACTGGAACGACAGCAGAGAGAGGTAACGGAAGCCGCCTTAGCTGGCGCATATGTCCTGCGTGTGTTCAGTGTATTGGGGTGAGGGAAGGACATGATGAAGGCGAGATCTCACGGTCTCAGATCTCCATTTTCAGGGCAGGAGCACAGAGAGCTTTTGTGAGACCCCAGGCATTACAGTGAGATAGTGATAGGGAAATCCTCATATGGACAGACTCTTCCTCAAGGTGCAGTCTCCTCCCCCAAACGCAGCTCCGAGTCTTGCCCTCCTAGGTGAGCAACTGCTTTTTCTTTTTAGATAAAGCAGTTCAGAATGAACACAAAGAGAGGCGCAGGGCATTGCAGAGCATATAGGAAAAGGATGAGTGGTTGAATGCACAGGGGCCGAGGGTGGCAAAAGTAAGGCCCCTTTATTCTTCACTTCATAATTCCAATTCTCTGCTTTCACAATAATCAACTTAGTAAGCCTGTTCTGGACATTTTCCTGTGCTTTCTTACTTATAATATAAACACAGATCTGCCTGCATTGTTACTATGCTCACCGTCAATTCTATTTCCACAGAATTGGGGGAGACACCCCCATAATAGATCTTTGCGCTAAAAGGGGAAGTTTTGGAATGGAAGATTTTCCATGAGATGTGTGCAGGTCCAAGCATAAACATTGCAGTGAACCCCGATCTCCCCAGCTAGCTAGCCGAATCCTCATGCTTACCATTTTGAAGCATGTTTGATAAGGTAGGGAAATGGTCCCCAAACTATAAAATCGGTAGGACACTCCACTTCAAAAGAATAAAACAACCAGTGCCTCTCTCTGGAGTCAGAAAGGATGGGTTTATCAGTGCCGTGGCTTGATGTGTGGAATTATAATGGGTTTCATTATGTTCTGTAGTTTACAGATTTATACTATGCTTTTGTCTTCAAACAACTGGAAGAAAGTAAAATGGGTAAATGGCAGTTGAGCTAACATAGCCTACTTGTTAGCCTTTCTCTCTGACGTTGGTGTGATTGGGAAGACACTGACAAATGCTTCATTATTGTACTTACAAAGGGAGAGCATCTGTGTAGGAGTAGAAAGCAATTTATTTTGATGTTATATTTTGATCGATTTTCTATTGATAAGTTAAAGAAGAAATGTATATATTTGTGTTCCATGTTGATGTAATTTTCTCCCTTGGATACTGGGTGCAGTTGGTGGTTTGCAATGCGGTGTTTCAATATATTGTCTTTATACTCTTGAGATAACGTCATTACATGACGTTATAAATAGAAGAGACAGTTATTAATAGAAATTCTATCTATGCAGAAAACCACATGTCTTTTTGTTACTGAACATACTAGCTTATTAATTTTTTGTATTTCCAAAGTATAGCTTTGAGTTACCTACTATTGTTGTCTAGGGCAAGTGTGTGTAAGATGTTTTTGGAGAATGCAGTGAATTGAAAACCACTCAGCTCATAAAATTTTTGTGTTCATAGCCTTCTCATCATCATTCCTTTGACCGGAAATGGGGAGAGATTCACAAGTGGCTGGTAGGCCAGGATTGCCTGCCCTGCATGCTGTGATAACTGCTGAACTAATCTAACATTGACTAATGGTTTGAGAAGTAGGTGGTGTGTTCTGTGTGGGCCTAAAGGCCGCAGAGTAGCTGTCCTAGCTGTAGGGATCAGATGGGTGCTCCAGTCCAGCATTTTCATTTGTGGTCAGTAGCCTCACTTTGACCTCCTGAAAGCCCCAGATGAAGAAAGGTTGGGTAAAAGGATTCATGCTTTCTTTGAATGGGTTTGCTTCTCCTCCCTCAATCCCGGCTTCCTCCTTTCATTCTCCATCTTTAAAAATTAACTCCACAGGCTCTCCATGGGAGATGACCCTCAGTCTTAGCCCTTGTCTTCTGAATTCTGTTTTTTTTATCTCTTAGCTCTTTGCCAAGCCCTCTGCTCCCATTGCAGACTTTTAGCTACACAAGCGAATACCATGAGCCACTAGGATGCCTGTTGGCAACCATGAACTTTTTTCAAGTTGTTTTCTAATGCAGGATTATTAATTTGATATGTGACTAGGCTTGGGAGGTGTGGTACATGAAGCCCAATAATATTATGCAAATACATGAAAGAGTACTTTTATGGGAACTGTTGATAGGCATATTAGTCACCAGAGAAGTTCCCAGAGAGTCTGAGACCATTGTCTCAGCTGGTGCTCACCCCTCGCCTTCTCATACAAGTGGCTCGTAGAGCGGTGGCCATGGTGAGGAGTCTCCAGGCCTACAGGGTCCGTAACTCCGGACCTTTGTGTTTAACACTTCGTCAGCCATTGTGATAGTCAATGTAGACAACTGAAGAGGATGCTGGGTAATCTAAAGTGGGTGGCTCCTCGTGAATGGGGTTACTATTTTGGAGTGTGATCTGTTCTTTGTAACTGAAAGTGGTATAATTAATTTTATCTATTACTGGATGGGTCATATGAATGCATGAAGAAGAGTATTTTGTTTGAATAAACAAAATCACTTGATTTTACATATAAATACTTTAACTTAGCCGGGCGTGGTGGTGCACGCCTTTAATCCCAGCACTTGGGAGGCAGAGGCAGGCGGATTTCTGAGTTCGAGGCCAGCCTGGTCTACAGAGTGAGTTCCAGGACAGCCAAGGCTACACAGAGAAACCCTGTCTCGAAAAAAACAAAAAAAAAAAACTTTAACTTGTTTTAATTAAACATTTTAATTCTTAAATAGTATTTTAGTAGCTTAGGTCAAACTAGAAAAATTAAATACAAACAAAAGCATATATTAAAAATTTGATATTTGTCTGTTCAGGGGCTGTGAAGATAGTCATATCTTAACTAGTGAGAGTATTAGACTTACGAGGTTTTAGGATGGAGCTTAAGGTGCAGTTGGTGATTGACCTGAGTCTTGACTGAGACTTAGAACTGGACATACACAGAAGGCGGGGTTTGGTTCAGATGGAAGCAGTGCACCTCACTCCCACACAGGAGTGCACCTCACTCCCACACAGGAGCGCACCTCACTCCCACACTGCTCTTTCCTTCTGCCAGCCAGAGTCTCCCAGTCCCTCTTGCCTCACTCGCTCCCTTGTTAGTGAGCTCACATGGCTCCATGATATTCTTGATATAAACTCTAAGTGGCTAATAAGTTTTTGGTGAAATCTATAGCTCTTAATCACAAATAGGACTGTTGATAGATGATTCTTTCCATGTTAAATATTTCCCTTGATTCTAACTCTTGTGTGTGTGTGTGTGTGTGTGTGCGCGCGCGCGTGCAAGCTTGGCTTGCTGGGCTGTAAGTGAGGAGCATTAGAACCGGAAGCTCAGGAGTGAGGGAAGGAAGCTACTGTGCTGTGGCTCCCCCTCACCTTGCTTAGGGGCACTTGTCAGTTTATATATGGGCTTTTTTTTTTTTTTTTTTTTTCCAACTTGAAACAATCTAGATGTAGCTGGGAAGAAAGAATCATTATAACTAAGGAATTTCATCCATCAGATTGGCCTATGGCCATGTCTGTGAGGTATTTTCTTAATTACTGACTGATGTAGAAGGGTCCAGCCCACTGTGGGTGGTGCCATCCCTAGGCAGATGGTTGAGCAAGCCAAAGGAGGTGACACAGTAAGCAGTGTCCCTCAAGGGTCTCTGCTTCAGTTCCTGCCTCTAGGTTCCTGCCCTGCCTGCCCTCACAGATGAACTGTAACCAGTAAGCCAAATACAACTTTCTTCCCCTAACTTGGTTTTGGTCATCAACATAGCAACAGGAAGCAAACCAGGACAAGAGAGGAGCAGGTAGAGGTTTAGTGACTGACACTGGCAGAGTCAGAGTCAGAATGTGAAGAGGAAGGGAGGCCACCACTGGTACAGAGGTGAAGCAGGTAAGGGGAGGGCTGTGTCCTCCTGGGTTCCATGCAGTCCTTTGTAGCCAGCTGGCCATTTCTCATGATTCTGATTTCAAGTCGTATGCTTCAGTCAGCAACCTTTGTGTGGCTGGAAGAGTAAATGCTGTTTCTAGAGTTTCCTAATCTGAACTGAAGGAGCAACTCCAGTGCCAGCTTAGTAATGTTTGTAGACAGAGAAGACAGGCTTGTTCTTGGGGCTGTGGTTTTCTTTACTGAAACCACTTCTCCTCACATTAAGTGAACTTTTAAAAAGTGTGTTTTAATTTGATTAACCCAATTTGAATATAATAAGATAAAGTTACAGAAAGTTCTGCTTTGAAGTTTTTATACTTTATTAGTTCTTATAAGAAACTTAGTCCTCACAGAAAACATCACTGCAGAATCTTTTCCGCAGCTGTGTTTTACCATTACCAACTCTGGCTTTTTGTTCATGACTTTAAGATTTTAGAATACTGGGGCTGCTCTAAGAGCAGGGAATCTCTGTTCGCGGGCTTTATTTCCAGCCTGCTTTTACTGTTTGAGACAAAGTCTAAGTTGTCCAGGCAGAAGTCTGTTGGTCGTTACCTTCCTAGTGTGGGTGCTTAATTTGTCATTCATGAGAGCTGCCAGTCCCCAGCCAGGGAGGAAAGAGCTCCCAAAAGTTTGGACTAGATATGTCCCTGTCATTTAAGTCATTGTTACGCTTGGATTTTTCAGCCCTAATAAGGTGACACAGGATTATGACAGCGACTGTTTCTCATGACTTCTCAAAGAAGGGGGAATACTCTGCTTTGTATTTAGAACCTTAGAAGGAAGGCAGTTTGCTATAATCTTTTTCATTGTTACTGGTGCTGTTACTTCAGGAAGAGCCATTGGGTGTTATTGTAGTACTGTAGATCTGACCTGGATGATAAAGAGGGCTGTTCCTCCATGGAAGGAAGGCCCCGCGTTTGTTGTTTCTGTGTAACTGAACCCCAGCAGGGTGAATGCTGTATTTATGGTTCTGTTGTGTGCTGAGTCTGGGGATCGCAATGCTGGCCCCAGCTGTGTGCTCCTGTAGATTCCTCCTTACCTTCTGGGAGCTGACTTTCTATCCTGAAGATGAGGGATGTGCTCTGCTTTCATTTGTTTGCATTAGACACAGGGTCTTAACTAGGGAACCCTGACTGGTCATCTCAGACTCACTGAGTTCTGCCTGCCTCTGCCTCCTAAATGCTGGGATTAAAGGAATGCACAGTTACATCTGGCTAGATGTGTTATCTGAAAGTGCTCTTCTATGGCTGGTGAAATGGTAAAGAAAGAGAGTAAAGAGAAGTTTAGAGATTCAGCTTGAATATCAGCTTGGTATCCCAAATGACACCAATGGGCATGTAAAATTAATATCCCCATGTAACATAAGGGTTTCCAATTAGTTTAGAGTGTGTTACCACTTAGCACTCTGTGCTCTGCTGTGCTAACTCACATGTCTCCAAAACTTGTGGTTCAGTTACAAAAAGTTTAAATTGGTGATTCATGCCTAGAGAGCACATCTCTGTTGGAAATGCAGTCACACAATCATCATGTTATCTTTAAACAGAATTTAGGACCTGTTTTGTCAATTGTTTACATAGTGAGTGTAGAAAGATGATTAAAAAAAACTGTACACAAAAACTGAGACTGAAATGAAGAAGTAAACTGTGACATTTTATTTGGATTACTATTTCTGTTGCAGTGGATAGCCAGAGATAGCCCCATCTGTTTTCAGTGGCATAATGATCTAGTTGATTACTGTAGGGCACTGTAGCACCGTTTAACTTTAGAAGATAGCATTGCTCTTGAAAGGTGAGCCTACCTAGACTGGTTAGATTTAGTTTTTAGTCATAGTGCAAATTAACAATTTAGACATTAAAATTCTGAAAAATGAGAAATTCCCTATGGTTGCAGGTAATCCTGTTTTGGGTTCTAGCTATTTGATACCCATGTCAAGCTGTGTTTCTTTCCTGCTGATGGGCAAGTGTGGGAATGTTTAGAATTACACATCATTTAGTCGGTTTCTTTGTAAGCCGTATAAGGCATGACTTAACTCTGCCAACCGAGAAGCAGTTATGTTCTTTCTTCTGAGTTGTCTATCACATTGACACACTGAGGTATATTTCCCTATTTCTTTTATTTACCAGTTAGAATAGTGAGAGGAGTAGGGAAAAGAAAACAAAGAAACAACCAGAAAGTTTCCTCACAGTGAGCACCAGATTACACACTAAACATTTATAAAGCGTTCTTCTTTTTTTTTTTTTATATTTTCTTTTGGCTTTTTTTTTTTTTTNCTGATTTCCAGAGTGGTTGAACCAGCTTGCATTCCCACCAACAATGGAGGAGTGTTCCCCTTTCTCCACATCCACGCCAGCATCTGTTGTCACCTGAATTTTTGATCTTAGCCATTCTTACTGGTGTGAGGTGGAATCTCAGGGTTGTTTTGATCTGCATTTCTCTGATGATTAAGGATGTTGAGCATTTTTTCAAGTGTAAAGCGTTCTTCTTAAAATTCAGTTCTGACAGAGCGAACGTTTCTTCTGCCCTGTGTAAGCCAGCACTAAAGTGAAGAAGTCAACCTCTGTGCTCTCAGTTCTCTACTCCCGTTACGTGTTCTTATCTCCCATGCTGAGCTCTCTGGGCCACAAGTAAATAACAAGTGTTTGGACATACTCACACCTACTGAGATAAAAACCCTGCCAGGCTGTGTCTGCTTTCCACCCAAAGCAGTCATGCTCCAGACTCAGCTCTGGAACCAAATGTCAGACCTGCTTATGCTCAGAAGATGTTGCTGTGCTTTTGACTGGCTGCTTTTTCTCCTTTGCTGTGACAATTACTTGTTCAGTGATTAATTATTGGTGTACTTTCTTCTTTCCCAGGAAGATTCAGAAAGGGCCAGGTATTCTCACCGGTCTGGTCACTGCCGTCCTTACCTGGTTTGTAGTAACATAAGCTTGCCTGCCTGTGGTGCAGTCCCTCATTGGCTTCATTCCCTCACAAACCTGTAATATGTTTGCTTTTATTTTTATCAGGGAGTTGAGGATACATTGTCTCTTCGGAGCCTTGGCAGTCACAGGGTTGGTATTCTAAGTTGCTTACACCGAATGGCAAAGCTTTTAACCTTGAGCTTCCTTCAGCATCAGTGATTATCTAAGCAATCTGACAATATCCATTTATACTTCTGCCTTTAACAATAAGTGGGAAATGCTGGCAAAGCTCTTTAGTGGAAAGAGATGCTTTCTCTCAAATTATTGCTAGAAGTGAATCAATTCTAAAATCTTAGCTATTTTTATCTTAACAGAGGTCCCTTCTCAATTTCTACAGAAATATCTCTGATTTTTAAAAAATATCACAAAATGGTAAGGTTGAGCTTTATAAAATAACATCTGCTTTGTCCTAATTTTTAGTTTTTTTCTCATTTCATATCTTAAACTGACAATCTATTAAATGAGCGATAGCTTTGGGGCTTGCCTGATTATTTACATTTATAATTATATGAAAATATTGACTTGAAAATTTTTCTTGCCATTTGTGTAGGAATTATGCTTTGACCTTTTGATTGACAGTATGTAAGGTGCCAGCCTTTAGAGTAGATTGCTGTAATTGAGTGCGGCTTGTCACCTCAAGTCCCGTGTGCTGTGCTGCAGCTCGGCCTGTCCCTTTACTTCTTAGAGAACTGTGCCCTAAGACATGCTTTGCATTTTATGTTATTTATGTTTTTTTTATCAGTAAAGTCATCTTTCATATTAAGGGTGTATCTGTTCCAATTCTGTTATTCTTCCTACCATATATAAAAATGGACTAGTTAAGCTATTCCAACATACCAGGTATTAACACATTCATATTTGTAAACACTCTAATACATTGTTTTCTTTTGGTGGATGTTATCTATTGTGTTTTTAGAATAACTTTACACACTGGTTTTAAGTCATGCTCTCTTTAGTTACAAATTTTAGAATTGTTTTAGAGTATTTTCAAGTTTTTAAATAAGATTATTAGTGACTTAAATGTGGCATTATAGGTGGTTAGAAAGCTGGCTCAGCAGTTAAAAAGTGCTTGCTACCTTTGTAGATGACCTTGTTCAATTCTTATCATCCACATCACTGCAGCTCACATTTATAACTCCAGATCTAGGGCATCTTCTGGTCTCTGCAGGCACCAGGGACACACACTGTACACATACATACACACAGGTAAAACACTTTACAATTTTTTAGTTTTGGTTTTTTGAGACAGGGTTTCTCTGTATAGTCCTGGCTGTCCTGGAACTCACTTTGTAGACCAGGCTGGCCTCGAACTCAGAAATCCGCCTGCCTCTCTCTGCCTCCCGAATTCTGGGATTAAAGGCATGCGCCACCACACCCGGCTACAATTTTTTTATATGTATGAATTTTTTTTCAGAAAATGAATGCATTTGTTGTATTTCCTACTAGAGGAAGTTTTCCCTTCCTCTTTGAATTACTTTAAAAAGATTCCACTGAAGTCCACCAAAGTTTCAAAGTTGAGAGTCAGGGGCTATAAAGTGTTCCCCTCTTTTTGTAATTAGTTTCTTTGCTTTTATAATGCTTATAGTATGAACTTTCACACCTTCCTTATTGAGCTGAGTAAATTTGCATATAAACTTGGGGAAGCTGGATTAGGTTAGTTGATCTTTAAGTTTGACCTAAGTTAGGGAACTTCGTCAAACCTCCAGAGTAAAGAAATCTGCAGTCAACGGTAAGGGACTATTGGCCTGGAGTGGGAATAAAGCTACAATTTTAACTCTTTTTTTTTTTTTTAATGGTAGCTGATATTGGCAGCTTAATATATGAGGTCTAAAGATGTAACTTCAGTGGTAGAGTTCTGGGCTGGCATGTGCAAGGACCTGGGCCTAAGCTCTATCCATCACTGGATTACTGGCAGGAGAAACACTGGGCTTAAACTGAAAAGTTGTAAAGGAGGCTGTATACTCTCTAGATATGTGTGTGTGCATATGCAACATATTTTACATGTATAGATTTCTACGAAATTAAATCTGAATGCTCTGATAAGATAAATTGCATTCATTTTAAACAGTGTTTTTTTGTTTTTGATCCCTCTGGGGATGGAGCCCACTTCCAAGTGCTCCTCCATGGAGGCTGAGCCCCACCCCCAGCCTTTGAGATCATTCTCCCTGTTTGGTTTTAATTAGATGATATTAGGATTCCAACCGTTTGGAGTTTCATGTGTTGTTTGCTTTGGGGATTGGGTCCAGCGTATCTGGTCGGCCACTTAGGTGTCAGGAGCTCTGGACTATTGGCTCAGATGACTACCATTCCCACTAATCGGAACATGTCAGACAACTTGTGACCTGTGTAAAAAATAAATATTATGGTCTAAAATGGTGACCTAAATGTTCTTGTGGTTTACTATGTAATTTAAAGGTTTCATTGTTTCTCTACCTGTTTTTTAAAGTTTAAGAGTTATATATTCAAAAGACTCATAGCCGGCCGTGGTGGCGCACGCCTTTAATCCCAGCACTCAGGAGACAGAGGCAGGTGGATTTCTGAGTTCCAGGCCAGCCTGGTCTACAGAGTGAGTTCCAGGACAGCCAGGGCTATACAGAGAAACCCTGTCTTGAAAAAACAACAACAAAAAAAGACATAATGTCTACACATTTATTTGGTTTTGAAATGTTAGCAGTACCTGGATATGGGTCAGGTACACATAATGGTTTTATGCTGCATTCCTGAAACTTAGAACTTTCCATTTGTCCAGTTTCAGAAATTACTCTATTGAAAGATGCCCCTGACAGAGCTATTTGGGTTGAAAATGCTACAGACATAAAGACTAAAGATAACAAGAACAAAAGAAACCTGAGACTGAATTCTAACTTGGGGGAGGGACTAGTAAGTCAGAATCTTAGACTGCGAAATAGAACTGTCTATGCCTGCTTGTTACTGGGAGCAGATTGCTAATAACATGGAGTTAATAAGCCAGTTAGATGCTGTAAAAACACTACAAATGTTTGATTATTGTTTTGTGCACCAAATACAAGAAGACAATAGTAGAAATCTCAAATTAGGAAATAGAGTGACCTTGAATCATAGGATAATCACTATTCCTCATGGGTGGAGTTTTTACTGTTTAGTTACTGTTTATTTAGTCATATGTTTCTGGCTTTGAAATAATTGTGAACTCAGTTTTTAAATTATTCTTTAAACTTGTCTTTTGTTATTTTAATACTACACTGTTTAATTTCACTGAAGAGTTCATCGAAGGATATTACTGGAACACACTGGAGCAGAGCCAGTACGCCCAAGAGGAGAGACATGATGGTGTGTAATTCTGAGATGTGTGTGGCCTTAGGTTTCCATGCATTTGCTGTTAATTTTCAGTATTCTGGATATAGTAATATATAGTAATAACAGGAATTGCCTGGTGAGACTCGAGACTTTCTGCTTTGTTTTCTTGTATAAACTTTAAAGAAAGTTTCTCTGAGGATTAAAGCCTTTTTACCCTTTTACATCGTGCTTTAGTGATAGAATGTTCAGACAGAAGCATCTTAGGGGAGGAGAGGGTTTATGTGGCTCGGATCTCCAGGCCACAGCCCGTCAGTGAGAGAGGGCAGGGCAGAAACTCAAGCAGCAGCTTGGAGCAAAACTGTGGAGGAGTGCTGGTTTGTGTGCAGACACATGCTCAGCTGGCTTCTTTATAAACTTAAGCCTGAGCGGGGCCTCCCTCCCACATCCCTCTCCTTTCACCTCTCCCACCCGCCATGTTCCTACAGGCCATTGATCTAGGAGTTTCCAATCAGGCCTTTCCTCTCAGATGACTATGGGCTATGTCAAGTTAACAAACTTTAGGAGAAATAGATTCTAATAGCACACATAGAAGTGTTTTATCCAGTCTTTAATATTCCCAATTTTCCTTCTTTTGTTAATTTTTAAGTGACATCACTACCAGCTGCCATTTATGTGTGTGTATGTGTGTGACTTCTCTGTTATATATATTCTGCAATTTTTAAAGCTAGCTGAATCCCACATTATATTTTGAAAAAAGAAAAAATTGGAACAAATACTTTTGCTTCTGCTTGTTGAAACACCCTGTCGTCTACAGAGACCGTGGGAAGGAAGGCTTACCTTATTGGGGTAGGATAATTTATGTGTGAGAACATGCACTTTAATACTGTATGTTTTGGTCATGGATTTTTTTCCTAAAGAAATATTTTAATAGAAAAATAAACAAATAAAACTTTTATAGAGAAGGGATTTGATTTTCAGAGAAATGTCACATACAACATTTTCAGTGAATTTATATCAGTGGTAAAGTTGTACCACAGTCTTATAAATACATTTTTGAGGTTTCCGCCATCTATGTTCTAAATGACTATCTAAAGAAATACAAATAGACAGGTTTTGTTATATTTGAACTAGTATTTTAATATCTTACTAAAGTTAGATTGTATATTTTTATCTTCTAAACTATTTTAAGCTTTATAAAATTGTGATCTCCACCAGAAATATATTTTATTCCTTTATCTACTCTGTTTATAGATTTCTATTTTATATATATATATATATATATAAAATATATCATTGAAACACATTTCAGAAAATTACATATAAAACTTATGTATCTATATGTATGTATAATATATATGGTTTGTTGGTTTTTGAGATAAAGGCTCACTGGGTAGCTTAGGCCGGCCTTGATCTGGGTTTCCTACAGTCTCAGCCTAACTACTTATTGAGTGTTGGGATTACAGATGTGTACCTAATCTTATGAAATGTTAACTCTCTGGGATTTTTTTTCTCCTGTATTCACTTTTTTAAACTGCCAGTTAAACTCACTAAATTGATTTCAAAAGGGAATAAACTTAAATTAGGAAAACATTATTGTGGGTCAAGTTTTTGAATAATATTATGTAATGCCCTAACTCTGTAAAAATGTAAAAGATATTTTTACAAAACCGTGTTTTTAAATGCTTTGTGATATATGTTTATCTTTGAGTAAGCTTGTTTAAAAACTTGTGAGAACGCTGAAGAACCACGGTAGGAGATCCACACAGCTGTGTTCCATTCCCTTAGAAAGGCGCCTACATGGAAATGTGCGTTGCCTGGTCTTGTTAATTTTCTATGATTTTTGATTCATATCTAATATTACTTGCTTGTCTGCTGGGCATACCACGTTTTGTTCTGGCCAAGCTTCTCATTCTGTTGAGCATTTTCTCAAAGAAATAAGATTTTAGGGTGTATGTCTCTAAGTAGGCTCACGGAAGTGCGCTGCTCTGATTCCAGGATTATTCTTTAGCAAGCTAGATAGATTAGGTTGTGCTTCTCCTTGCTTGGCTGTCTGTCAGTCGATGGCAAACAGTGGTGGCAACCGCAGAGACGAGGAGGAGAGCATCTCTGACCTCACAATGGTTCTCCTTTACACTTAAAGCCTCCCATGGGCTGTACTGTTCTGTCATGTTCTAAGATTAAGTCGTCTTACCATTACTACTTCAGAATTTTGTTATTTGAAAGAGAAATAGAGACTGAGGTGTATCTCAGTCATAAAAGTGCTTGCACAATATGCAGAGAGCTCTAAGTTCAGTCCCTAGTGAAGCCAAAGGGGGTGGGGGGTGGGGAGCCCAGCCCTTTGGATGTTTAGGATGCCATCTGTCTCAAACTCCAGAGAAGGTAGGGCTGTGGGTACACGTAACTGCTGGCATAAAACAAAGTTTTAATTATACAGACAGTTCAGCAACAATGTCTATTGAAAAAGTAAAGGTTATAACCCAATATAAAAGCTTTCTTATTTAATAATCTTTTGCTTTTGAAGTAGGACTGCTTTGGTTTTAATAATGACAAGGTTGCTTTTTCTCTTGTGTTCCCGACTGGTGATACAACCAACTTTCCTCCTTCTCCGAACTGCATGCAGTATGATACCATCAAGGACAGATCATCAAGAGTTTCGTCAGTAGTATGTAGAGCATGACTTTGTGTTAAGTGTGAGGCTTTACTTTCTCAACATCAGTTGTTGCTAATCATAGATTATGACTAACTTTCATGGTTTTGTTATGATCTTTTGGGGGAAGATGTATAACCAAACAAAAAACATTGTTTTTGAAATTGTGGCATAATCTGTTATTGGAATAATAGCTTTTCCCAGAGACTTTTTTCCTAAGAGTCTCCTAGTGGTAAAGTGCTTTTTTTTTTTCTTTCATCATTGCAAGGCTTGTAGGTTTGCTTCCCAATAGTACAAACCCAACCAAAACAAAACAATACCGCCTCAGAATGATTGGAATATTTAATGTAAGAGCCAGTATCCCTGACTGTTACTAAGGTCTGTTGTAGTTCCGTCTGTAAGAGCCAGGATCCCTGACTGTTACTAAGGTCTGTTGTAGTTCCATCTGTAAGAGCCAGGATCCCTGACTGTTACTAAGGTCTGTTGTAGTTCCGTCTGTAAGAGCCAGGATCCCTGACTGTTACTAAGGTCTGTTGTAGTTCCATCTGTAAGAGCCAGGATCCCTGACTGTTACTAAGGTCTGTTGTAGTTCCATCTGTAAGAGCCAGGATCCCTGACTGTTAATAAGGTCTGTTGTAGTTCCGTCTGTTTTTGAGAGAAGAGCTGGCACCCCTGTGCTTATTTGCTGCACAGGAAGCCTGGTTTGCTTATTTTTTAACTTCATGTTTATTTATTTTGCCTGTGTATGTGTGTCACATGGCATATATGTGGAGGTCAGAGGACAACTTGTTGAAGCTGGTTCTCCTGACATGTGGGTCCAGGTATTGAACTCAGTTCACCTAGCATCAGGCTTGACAGCAAGCATCTTTACTCTCCGAGCCATCCCTCCAGCCCCTCTGACAGTGTTTTCATGCACCCTGAGCTATCACAACACAGACCTGTACTTGATTTTGTGTCATAAGCTGGCAAGTTACTAAATAAAATATCCAGTGGTGATGAGTGGCAGCTGAAGATGACCAAACATTTTGGCTTGACATGCTGAAGTAGCTAAGGAAGTCATTAACTGGCTTGTTTTCTTTAGTCACTATTATGTTGGCAGATTGTTCAAGTGTCTGGAATACCTAGTTAGCACTTAGAATGTTCATAGTGAAGTATAAAGGACATTCACAATAAGAAAATGCCTTTCTCCTATTGTTAAGCATCTGAGTCTGTGAAGTCGTTTTCCTGGGACATCCCGTTACCCTTTGCTGTTTTTAAGTACTTGCAGTGGCACAGTCTTACTACGTAGGTTGTGATTATTGTCTGCTGGCTGGCTGTTAGTAACAGGACTGTCCTTTGTCCCCCTGGGAAAAGTGAATTTTTTTTTAATATAACCATCTTTTCAAAGTACTTTGTGTAAGCTTCAGAACCTACATTTTCGGCATTTCTCTTCTAAGGAGCATATGCCATGAATCTACGAACTTGGTCTAAGAGTACTGTCTGCGGGCTGGAGAGCTGGCTCACGGGTCAAGAGTGCTTACTGCTCTTCAGGGGACCTGAGCTCTGTTCTCAGCATCCATGTTGGCTAGCTCACAACAATCTGTAACCCAGTTCTGGGGATCCATGCCCACTTTGGCATGTGCACACATATGGCATATATACACAAAATAAATACACATAAACTAAATCCAAAAGAAGAATGCTGCCTTGAGCAGTGCCTCTGTGAACTTTTAGTTTATCTACAGCACTGCTTTTGCTTTGGATAAGATGACTAAAGGAGGTGGACTCCTGCCACTTACAGCTTTCTCAGGGCGAGGAAGTGGGGAGGAGACTCAGGTAAGGCGCAGTGAAGGTCCGCACAGACATCCCTCTGACTCTGTCCTAATAGGTTTCCTTTAGCTGCCCAGACACCAGGTTAGACAGTGGTGGGCACAAGGAGAGGTCAGAGGGAGTGATGTGCTTGAGGCCACACTCCTCAGCCTTCTAGGCTCAGTGAGTCCACTACTAACAAACAAGAAGTAGATTGCATGTGCACGACTCTGTATCACATGTACTTTTGCTATTAGTTTATGATGAGTTTCATTCTTAAAATTTCACTATGTGATCTCTAAAATTAACTTTCAATATTTATTTCCAGAATCATTCTTACAGTCACACCCATGGGACGAAGAAGCGATCCTCTAGTTCTCATAAAGATCCACTGGTTAGTTCTATTTCAGAAGTTTGAGCTAGTTGTGGTGTTGTGGATAGCACCAAATTACAAGTAGGTTTCATTCTCAGAGTTTGTTTTTAGGAACCTGGAATATACTTACTGGTAGAAACAGTGA
This sequence comes from Mus minutoides, assembly GCA_902729485.2. NCBI lineage: Eukaryota > Metazoa > Chordata > Mammalia > Rodentia > Muridae > Mus > Mus minutoides. The sequence continues at coordinate 117,077 of CACVCL010018348.1, read as the reverse complement.
AGTGTGTAATAGACCCTTTCACCTATGTGATTACACCGCAGAAGGAATGGGCTTTCCGTTTCAGTCACTTACCAAACATTTCTGTAGAGAACAAACGCTATATAATTGGGGTGCTTGGAACACCTCTTTCTCCTTAGTGTGCTGTTGGCAGAAATGCAGTCTCTAGCTCCCTGCCAGTTCTGAGATCCCCTGGGAGCCTTGGGAGGATGTAGCAGGAAGGGAAGAGGGAGAAAATGTAGCTGAAAACAGATTATAGAGACCTTGGAGTACAGGGGCACTGGCATCTTTGTGGCCAGCTGAGCTGAGGTGCCTGGTTGAGAGGTGAGTGTCAATGATGGCAGAAGACAGGGCCAAGAGAGTGCGGGTGGGGTAGAGGCAGTGTCAGCAGTGGAGAAGGGAGGTTCTAGGCAGTAGAGAAGGGAGGTTCTAGGCAGTAGAGAAGGGAGGATCTAGGCAGTAGAGAAGGGAGGATCTAGGCAGTAGAGAAGGGAGGATCTAGGCAGTAGAGAAGGGAGGATCTAGGCAGTAGAGAAGAGAGGTTCTAGGCAGGGATGCTATACATGAGCTTAACTTGTACCTAGAGGGAGATTTGGGAAGGGATTTCTTTAAAGCAGTAATTTATAAGTGGTAATTAGACAGTAGCCCTAGGATTCCAGGATCATTCTTAAATATAGAGTGAGAGTGACTCCATTGTTTGCATTTCATTTTTATTTGAGGGTTTATTGTCTGGCCTTTAAAGTAATAATAATTAGCAGAGTCTTTGTTTGAAGTAGCTGCCCTTTAATGCCTATCTTTTCTAAGAAATTGTANGCAGTAATTTATAAGTGGTAATTAGACAGTAGCCCTAGGATTCCAGGATCATTCTTAAATATAGAGTGAGAGTGACTCCATTGTTTGCATTTCATTTTTATTTGAGGGTTTATTGTCTGGCCTTTAAAGTAATAATAATTAGCAGAGTCTTTGTTTGAAGTAGCTGCCCTTTAATGCCTATCTTTTCTAAGAAATTGTAAACCATTGCTGCGTGTCCTTTCTTTGCTAAAGGACTTGCTCTGGAGAAGAAGGAACCTGCGCAGTATCAGATTTTGCCTGTGTGTTCAAAGTTTGTCTTGGTTGTGGTTGCATCAGAAACATGTAACCTAAGAAAACTGTTCAATTTTGCTTTTTGCAGAGTGGCCTCTACTTTGACCAGAGAAACTATAGCAGTCTTAGACATAGCAAACCTGCCTCTACCTACTATTTCCGGGTTTGTCTAAAGATTTTTGTTCTCGTGTATCTTAATACATCTCTAACCCCCCCTCCCCCATTTTGCATTTTTACTATTTATAACTAATCTATGGATGGTTTGGATACCAGTTTTGGTAATTAATTCATATAATCCTTCTTGAGTATGTCTTCAGAGAGAACTGTTAAATTACCATGCTTGTAATGAAAACTTCAAACACAAAAAGATTTTCTGTAGTGAACATCACATTCTTACTACTTAGGTCATATATTTATTTCCTTAGTCACAGCAATATTTGTCTGTTATCTTATCTATCATTCTGTTTTTTGTTTGTTTGCTTTGGTTTTTTTTTTTTAGGCAGAGTATCACTATATATGTAGCCAGGCTCAAACTCAGGAGTCCTCTGCCTCAGCCTCCCTGTGGTTGGTGTCACAGTGGGATCACCATGGCCAGCTTCTAGCTAGGCTTTGATCCATTGCAAAGTAAGCCTTAGACATCAGTGCACTCACTACTAGCTACACTTTTTGAAAGTTTACATGTGAAAATATAATCTACATATAGGACGAGACAGATGTTATTATTTGTTAGAATATTAATATAATGTTAGAATCTTGATTTTCTTTTTTGTCTGTTTTGTGTTTTTGCTTTTTTTTTTTTTAATTTGACTTTGAGACATGGTGTGTCTCTGTAGTTAAGGTTGGACATCCTACCTCAGCTACCCACATCACCACAGTCAGTTAGAAACTTTTTTTTTTTTAATGTTTTTTTCAAGACAGAGTTTCTTGATGTAGCACTGGCTGTCCTGGGATCCACTCTGTAGAGCAAGGTGGCCTTGAATCAGAGATCTGCCTCTCAAGTGCTGGGATTAAAGACTGTGCTAAAACCGCCTGGCATTTTGTGGTACCTAGTACATTTAAAACTATTGAGGAATGGGAACAAATCTATGTGATAGAATAACCTATTCGCACATGCAAGGCTCTGAATTCAATTTTGAGCACTGAAAACTCTATCAACTTAAAACCTTACCACACACACAGTTTTTTTTCACTATTCTTGTTTGTCTAGGTTTAGGGGAAAAGAAACAAAAATTGTGTCTTAAGTGACAACAGGGAAAGAGATGTAATTTCTTTAAAAAGAGTGCTTTTAGTGAGTGAACTCCGCTGGTGAGTGCAGCTTCTCTGGTTAACTAGCATTCTGTGTCCATGTATGTTTGGAAAGTGAGGCTTTCAGGTCTGTTTGAAAAATGTAGTGACAGCAGTAACTGAGGGCTCACTCACTTACTGAGTTCTTTATAATCTGGCCATGCCCACTGGGAGTCTGTCACAAAAGCATTGACAGTGCCAACCCCAGGAGCTACTGGTGACAGTTTGGAGGCCACCATTTGATACACTCCCACGGCCGGGGGCCCCCTTTTCTTCAGTATACTCCTGGGTCCTTGTCTCCCACTCTGCCAATAATTTTATAATACCAAAAGGTTTTAGACATATTGATGGACAACACTTAGAAGTGATTTTCTTTCTTACCTTTAACAGTTAGCATTCAAAAACTTTTTAGTGAGTTTTTCTTTTTTTTTTTTGTGAGTTTTTTCTTATTTCATCTGTTTTTACACTACTTTAATTGCTTGGGCCTGACTAATGAGTTATGGAATCAAAAATCATAAGCTTAAAGTCGTCTGCTTGCATGGTGGGGAGTGCCTTCTCCTGCTGTTTTGTTTTGTTTTGTTTTGTTTTTGCTTATTCCTGTTGTTCTGCCTCTTACAGTCTTCTTCCCTGTGCAGTGAGCCGATGGGGACACCCAAGAGTCAGAGCAGGGTCAGTACTCTCCGAGGACGCTGTGCTGTCTGACGCAGACACTCGCCTTCCTTAGGTTTAACTTGTGCACTGTTTTCGTAGGCCTGCCCTACCGTAACTAGTGCACTGTTTTCGTAGGCCTGCCCTACTGTAACTTGTGGTCTGCTGAGGAGTACCAGTCTGGTTTGTATCTCTTCCTTCCAGTGTGTGCTCTGCAATAGGGCCACTGTCAGGTGCTGAGCTGTGTGTGGCCTTCCTGCCACGTGGCCTGCAGTGTGCCCTGCAGTGTGCGCTGCTTGTGCTTTGGATATAAAACTTAGGGCATGAAAAATAATCCTGTTCTTCGCCAATGTAGAAGTGGATGACTTTTGGTAGCTTATAGTTAGAATCACCTGGGTCCTGCTACACTCCCATACTTTTCTTTGGTTAAGGCTATGACCCTCAGCTATGGCAGTCAATAATCTATTAAGCAAATTGAATTAAAAACATAACCAACAGCTTTGTGTGACATGCCAGTTGCTGGTGCTTCTAGCCGTTTGTTTTGTGGCCACTTCCAGACTGGAACCCCAGGAGTGCTTATACCAGTTTGCTTCCTCATGTTATAACGTGAGGATAAAAGAAAATACTGCAGTGTTTTTTTCTAACCAAGTATATTGATGGAGTTATAATGAAACTGGTACAGTGAATTGTGTATGTAAGTGAATATAACACTATCCCTTATATATTTTTGAATTATGAAGTTCCAAAATAATAAAGATATTTTCAAACCAACTCCAGTGCTAAACAGATAAGTAATATTCCTTTGTCCTTTAGGCATCTCTGTATGATGGTGGATTATATAACCCTTATGGTTCTCGAACTGTAAGTCTAAATGGGGAAGGAGGGAGGGGACGGGTACAGGAGGGGACAGGCCCCAGACTATAAGTCATGACCCATTCATTCGGCCAGTTGTGAGAAGGGGACTCCTCGAAGTTATGGGGTAGCATATGATGGGAGTCTATAGAGAAACTCTGGGGCATTTCCTCCCCATTTAAGGATGGGTGTGAGGCGGGGTGTCAGACCAAAGAAAAGCAGCTATTTTCACCGGGGGCATCAAGAGTTGAGTAGGGTCACTGTACTCCCAGCTGAGAAACTGAGCTAGCCGCTGTTGTAAAGCCTTTCTTCTTGGAAACTTTATAGCCGTCCGAATACAGTTACTACTCATCCAGAGCAAGTTCCTCCAGAAGCAGTCCTGTGGTGAGCTAATGTCTGCATGCTTGAGGAATGTGGTAGTTGCTCTGCACTCACACTTTGGGATGGAGTGATGTGTTTCACCATCTTGTGCATGGATTATGTGCTCCTAAAGCCATACAAATCAAGTACTAACATGTGCTAACTGACTGTTCCTGGGTGGACCCGAGTACTTGCTTGACTGAGTCTGGCACTGAGGCCACTGAATCGCCTTAAAGTTTTTGTATTGCCGTTCATGAGAATCACTTTGTCTTTCAAGTATTGATACTCCTGTTGGGTGTGCTGCTCTTTCTGGAATGTTAAAGTTTATTTTGTAATTTATGGGTAAGTAATGTTAGTAAATCCAGAGTAATATGGAACCTGTCTGTTCACATGCATACTTTCAGAGGTGTTTTGGACATGTATGTATGCTTTTCATTTTGACCACAAATGGTTTCCTTTCCAGTATGTGTTATTCCTTTGTTTCTTAAGGTATCCTGTGTCAGTGCATTCAGATTTATAGCATCCTTTTTTTTACCTCCTCCTCCTCCTCCTCCTTCTTCTTCTTTTTAAAATTTTTTTTGGTTTTTTGAGATAGGGTTTCTCTGTATAATCCTGGCTGTCCTGGAACTCACTTTGTAGACCAGGCTGGCCCCAAACTCAGAAATCCGCCTGCCTCTGCCTCCCAAGTGCTGGGATTAAAGGCGTGCACCACCACGCCTGGCTGACATTATTATTCTTAACAATAAGTTATGCCCCTTTTCAATTATTATCACTTTGAAATAGTTATATATTATCAAATCTTTTAAATGTCAGTGTACTATCCCACAAAGGCATAGACATTATTTTAAAAATTATTTTAGTATTGATGGCCATTTAGATGGTCAGATGTTATCTGTGTGTACACATGAACTGTGCATTCACATACAGAGGTCAGGGGTCAGTGTCAGGTGTCTTTGTGAGATACTCCCCTCTACCTTCCTTGTTTAAAGAGTCTCACTGGACCTGGAGATCTCTGTTTTGGCCAGTGAGCCCAAGGGCCACAGTCCCCAGTGCACACACTTCCACCCTGGCTTTGACATGGATGCTAGGAGTCCAGATTAAGGCTGCCATGCTTGCAGAGCAGACACTTTGCCCTTTGATGAACACACATTCTCTCTTTGCCTCTGTCTCTTTCTTTTCCTTGTACACGCACACACGTGCACAGAGTGTTTGTATACTTTCACATGTATCAGAAAATAATAGGAATTTAAGAGCATATGCATTGTTTAAAAATATTTATTTTTGATTTATGTGTATAAATGTTTTGCCTTCATATATGTGTGTGCACCATGTGCATGCCTGTGCTCTTGGAAGCTAGAAGAGGATATTATATCCTCTGGAGCTGTACTCACAGGAGACTGAGCTACCAAGTGGCTGTGGGAATCAAACCCTGGTCCTTGCAAGAACAGCAAGTGATCTTAATTGCTGAGCTAACTCTCCAGCCCTTACTCCCTGAGGTGTGGTCTTTCTGTGTGGCTCTGGATGGTCTGGAGCTCACTGTGTAGACTACATAGCCTCAAACTCAGAGGTCCACTGACCTCTGCCTCCCCAGTGCTGGGGTTAAAAGTGTGGGCCACTATGCTCTGAGCATATGTGTTTTAATTTTGCTATCTATGCCCATATATTGACAACTAAAAAGACTATACTAATTTACATTCCCAGAGCAAATGATTTCTTTAGGTATACTGTATTGTTATACTTATAGTTTATCAAATTGGAGAAATTATTAATTATTAATAACCATAAAGATTACTTTATAGCAGGTAAAATATGAGTTTTCTGGGATTTCTTTTATGTTTATGTTTGTAGTTATGGCCATCTGAGTCGCAGTTCTCAGAGATACCATTCTTGTACATAATAAAAACTAACGTGTGTGTGTGTGTGTGTGTGTGTGTGTGTGTGTGTGTGTGTTTGCTTAGGGATAGAAGATGTACGTTTCCTTTTAACCCACTGTATACTCAAATTCTACTTGGTAGTTTTCAGACCTGGTGACAATATCCCAAACACAGTAGCCTTCCTACAAAAGATTTTGATGGCACACTTTCAAAAACAAATTAGTGTAGATCCTTGTTCTTGTGAGCTGGCTAGATTCTATTTCATTTGCAATTTGGGTTTAGAATTTCTACCGTAGTGATGCCAGAATGGCATCTTAATGACATCAGAATGGAGATAGGCTACTTGTACAAAAGATGAGTTCTGCCAATGCAGTGGGAAGAACACAGCCCTGTGAAGGGGATAATAGTACCGTCACTGCTAGCTGCATAGGAATGAGAGCCAGGAAATGAGTCACCGCCTCAGAGCTTTGCTGGTAGGAACCTCTGTGACATATGTTACTTCATTTTAAAACATCATTTTTTTTTCTTTCTTAAATTGAAATCTTAAGTGTATTTATTGACTTCTCAAGGATCACATAGATCTTCAAGACTTCCCTAGCTAGTTCTGTCTGGTTTACTCACACTCTCACCATCGTTAAACTTAAATAAGAGCTGGCGTTTTACTCTATTTGTAGTGCTTTTGGGAAGCATCTTGGTTCTTAAGGATAGTTCATTCTGCCCTGTAGCAGCTTATCTCCTTAATGCTGCACCGAGGCTCCTGTCAATTGCAGTGCTCATGGACAGTGGCCTCCTGAACTGTCCCCGTGTGTTTACAGTCTGTGAGACCCAGAGAGAAACTGAATCTGTTTTACTTTCTGTAGCCCATCGATGATGATACCGCAAGCATTGTGTCTTCTGATCGTGCCAGTCGTGGGCGAAGGGAGAGTGTGGTGAGCATGGTCTGCCTGCAAACAAACATAGCTTTTACATGACAACAGTGTATGATTATGTGAAATTTGCTGCAAAGTAAAATATGCATTTGACAAAGAGCATTTTCCTTTCAGCTTATGTGAACTGCTTGCTTTGTACCATGGTCTTGAGAATGAGTCATAGATTCACGTGTTTTATGTACAAATCCTTTATTGAAAAACTTTCACTTTATTTTTTTGTTTCCTTATGCATACCTATTTATCTGTTTATTTTCCAAAACGAGTCTCTCAAATGAGAGTCACACTTGTACCATCATATGGTACTTATAACGGAATCCAGGCTGTGGCCACCTGCTACTGCTTGTATGTAAGTTGAGCCAGTGCCTGGCCAGATCTTAAGACTGTGACTTTTGTTATCTGTTGATGGCAAGATTTTAAAACATCAGTTCAGACATTTACCCAACTAATCACTGTAGATGCTGGAGTAGCTTCATGCTATTCTTTAAAGAAGTTGGACATTTTCCTAAGTGACATTTTTGTTCTCTATAAGGAAATGATGTGGAAATTATAGAGTAGAAGTTGGTTTGTCAGGTTGGAGCTAGAATAAAGAAACCTATGAAGCTGTAATTCCTTCCAGAAAAGTAGTCCAGTTAGTGCGAGCTGAATTAATGTAGATGGTTATAAACCCACAGTTCTCATAGAAAAGGCAGCGCCACATGTTTATGTGAGATAAATCATCTAATTAAAACAGGTGTGACCCATCCCTCAGCAGACCATGTAATGCTTCCTCTCATGGCTGAAGTAGAAGTATAAGTCACAGCACCTGAAAGCACCTTGGACGAATCGTAATGGAAAGGGTAGGAGCTGTCCAGTGATGCTGCCGGGCTTGCCTCGACCTCGGCAGCCTCTTAGTTGTTTTTGTACAGTAGAGATCTTATGACTGTCTACTTTGTTGTTAGGCTTAATATATGTATTCAGTGAATAACTATGGAATGTAACTTTCCAACTTCCAAGGTAGTAGGTGTTAATAAATATTAGTATATATAAATCAAGTTGTAATACTATTTTAAAGAATAAAAATATCATTGCTTGATCCTGTGGGCCTTTAGCAGACTATCTTGTCCCTATGGATGGGTTTCTGAATTCACTTTTTGGTGAGGAGTTTTAAAGCAAGGCATGCAGTTTAGGAATAACTGATGAAGCCAGGTGGTGGTGGTGCACACCTTTAATCCTAGCACTCGGGAGGGAGAAGTAGGCACATCTCTGAGTTTGAGGCCAGCCTTATCTACAGAGTGAGTTCCAGGACATCCAAGGCTATTCTAAGAAACCCTGTCTCAAAACAGACAGACAGACAAGCAGACAGACAGAATAACTGGTGAGTGGGGACAGGCACTTGATAGGTGTTATACCCGAGGCACTGTGTTAAGTGCTTGGAGTAATGTGTCAAATCAAGGAGGACAGATCTCTGAGCTTATCTCCTATTAAAGACATGGAGATAAGCTAGTGAAGAAGGAGCACAGATGGAAGACAGCTCACAGTGTGAGGAGAAGGCAGGTGCGTATGATGGAGCACCTTAGGGTGGATATGTGAGAGTGACCGTGGAAGAGCAAGAGAAGGGACTTTTCCAGGCCAGTCTTCATTATTTTGTCCAACAATTCCTGATGTAATGACATGTAAAAAAGGAATTGTGGAGATTGAGCATTGCCAGAGTTGATAGCTATAATGAGTTATAATACTGTAAACTATGGTAGAGGTCTGATAATAGCCTGGAACACTACCCTCCCCAGTTGAAGGTTCCCAGGGCCTTCAGCATGCAAGGTTTGCTTGTCATGAACTCAGGCAGAGAATGGTCTCTGTATCACAGAATTGCACTTGATGCTGCAGAAGGCTTGTTTTAGGAGCTGTGACTTCTCTTAGGTATCTCTTCTTTTTTGCTTTTTGAAATAAGTTAATTGTAAAAGTTTTATCATTTCATGATACTTCAAACATCATATTAAAACAAGCGCACACTTTCCCAATTTTAGCTAGTGTGAGTTCTTTCTCCCTTTCTGACTTTAAAGTGTTTCATTTTCTCTAACTGAAAGGTTTCTGCTGCCGATTACTTTAGTCGCTCCAATCGTAGGGGAAGCATTGTCTCTGAGGTGGATGATGTCGGCATCTCAGACTTGGCCAGCGTGAGTGTACTGCATGGGTTGTGTTGTTGCAGGCATGTGACTAACAGCTTCTATAGTAGCTAAAGTTAGTAATCGATTTAACTCCTTAGACATTTACTTGAGCATATAACATGAAATATAAGTATTTGGGGATATGTTTGTTAAAATGTGCTTAAAAATACCCTTTTCCTCTTACCCTGTGGCATCCCCCCACAGCTCCTAACCATTTTGGGTGAGTCCCAATATCAACGCTTAGTGTGTTTGGGATGTTTTTCACTATTCTTTTTTCTGAATTATTCCAGAGCCAATCCATTTACATCATGTCATTTCCTAATAATCAGTTTGACATGCATACCTAACAGACCACTCCTAAGGAAATAAGTCCCGTCCTAATACCCCTCATGCCCTTATTCAGGTGCTTCTGGTTCACTCCTTGCCCCCTTCTTCGTTTTGATAAAGTGATAGTTAGACTTTAAAAGCTGAATAATAAAATGTTTCTTAGTAAAATGCCACTGATTTTCTGTTTTAAAATGGACTCTGGTGTTGCTCTCTAAGGCACCCTTCCTAGTGGCTCCCAGCTGTGGGGACTGTGTGAGGCCGAGTGTCTGTGGCAACCCTTGGGTAGCCGTTAGGTACATTGTGACTGTCTTCTGAGCTCATCTCTCCAGGGCCCCAGCCCCAGCCCCAGCCCCCACCCCCGGCCTGCACCACACAGACAAGCCCTGTTCTGATTGCCCAGCCCTTTGGACGGGATGAGAGATGGCAGTTGTTCTGGAAATGCAAAGATTGTTTTTTGTTAGCATTTCACTTATGGTATGAAGAAGCTATTCCTGAACTATTTTAACCCTAAAAAATAATTTCAATTATTTTAATTGCAGTCCTAATTATTTCACATTCCTAGTTCTTAAATCTGGCTGTATGGCAGTCTCATCTTGCTGTGATTGAACCAAGTATTTTGTCCACATATGAAATTAAAAGGTGGTTTCTCAGTTATTCTCTGAGATGTTGTCCATTTTATTAACCTGCTTGGTAACCTCATTTTCATTTTAAGATTTTAATTTATTTTGTGTATGTGTGTTAGTGTGACATTGGCATGGAGCATGTGTGTGGGTCAGAGGACAGCTCACAGGAGTTGTTCTCCTCTCACATAGTCCTGTGGAGTGAACTCATGTCATGATGCTCAGTGGTGAGTGCCTACCTGCTGAGCGAGCCCTACCATTGGTCCACTGGCTCCTGCTTTTTCCCCTACAAATATGATTGAATTTACTCTATGTACCTGTTCTCTCCACAGCGTCATTTCTGCCAATCTCATAATTTATGATACCTGAATTAGTGGTTATATCCCCTCAGTTCTTGGCAATTTGCTTTAGTGATTATGTAGAAATGAAGAGCTTTACAAATTGTCTCTTCCTGACTTTTAATTTAATAACTCTTTAATATAAGCAAAAGATTGTCTAGTGTGGGGCCTTCCAAATATTCTTGTTATTTTACAGCCTGTGGGCCATTGCATTTTGCATTTTAAGTGCCTATAAAATACAGTTACTTTTGCCTTTTGATGATGTCCTCCGAACAAGCAGTTCTCTCTAAGAGCTTCAGTTCACCTCACTGAAGCAGAGGGAGGGATCTCTATCGGTCCTTTCCTCACTGGCCCCAACTCTGCCTTTGAAAGATGCTTTCCAGCTGCTGTGTATGGGCACACTGTATGGAAAAAGTGTCAGCCAGTTCTACAGAACTACAGGGTTCATATGTTGTAACCTCTTGCCTTGTTCTGTGGGTCAGGCTAGAATAAAGGAAAATAAAAAGAGTAAAATGTGCTGGCTCATTATTCATTGATCTGCTTTTGAAGGAGATCCTTACACAGGTTTATTTCAGGAATTATTAAAAGTCATTGTTTACTTCCCTTCTATGGTTATGGAATCAGATCCACTTTCTGCGGATTTTTATTTTTTTTAATTTAAACAACTTTTAGATAACCTTATTTTTAGGTTGAGTATTCTTAGTAGAAAAACTCAAAAAAAAAAAAAAAAAGCCAAACCATTTTGCACTAAAATGTAAAGGTTGTTGAATATTAACGTGTTTTATAAGCTGGGTTGCAGTCAGTTCAGTTACACTAAAAATAATATATAAAATTAACTTTAACTGTTCTATATAAAGTATGAAATACAGGTGTATTCTATGTTTAGATTTGGGTACCACCTCTCCAAGAGATAAAATTATTTCCACAATTGAAAAATAAATCCTAAATTTGAAACACTTTTTTTCCCCAAAGTATTTCAAATGAAGGACATTTATTAGAAGTTAATGGGTAATTGTGATTCAGTGAATACATTTAACAAGCCACACTGTAAGCATGTTATTTATTCTTATACCTTGAGCATGATTACATTTGATTGCATTTAAAACCCATGTCAGAGTTTGGCAGGTCCTTTCAGCCTTCACTGTGAACACTGCTTGTCATTCCAGCCCCCTCTCATAGACAGTCTGAGCCTCAGAGGGAGCCTGACAGAGTCTCTGCAGCCGAGCATGGCTTAACGATTCCTCAGGTTTGGCTGATGATCAGTTTGGGTTGTGACACTGGGTTTGTCAGAACACAGTGAGCACCATCGTCAGTGTTGTGGTCCTCCAGTGATGCAGCCTGAGGGTCTGATAATCCACAGTGATGCCTCTGAGATGTAGGCATCTAATCCACAGTGATGTTCTGGTAAAAGTGGGTGAGTTTGGGGGTCATTTTTATAAGAAAGGTAATAAGAAGGATTTCAGATGGACTAGACTATTTTAATTTTGAATATTTCTTTTCTCATTAACATATTAGCAGAAATGAGTTAGAAAAATAAGGCAGTTTATGAAGATGTCCTTCTTGACTTTGAAGATTAGCCATTGTTCAGTGCTTTTCACCAGAGCAGATTGAGAGGGAATTTCTTCATGGAGAGCAGACACTGACAATATCTAGAGTCCAGCTGTCATCACTTGCTTATTGTATGACATTTGATGTTATTTTTAAATAAATCTAAATAAATTAAAATGATTTCCTTTTGAAAATATTACAGCAAGAAAGGGCCCAAAAGTACAACATGAAGCCCCAGCATTTGCATTACTGACAGAGTACTAACCGAGTAAAAGGTCAACATGACAACTGGGTAATAAAAACAGGTTAAAACCTTTCAAATGTGAGGACGGTGGAGTAAAGTCATTGAGCAAAGACGAACAGAATGATGTTTCCTGTTTTAGTAATTAGCTGGAGAAAGTTTTCAAGTCCCCTACCTTGATGGGCTGAGAAGGCTGACCTCACAGTTCAGGGCTAGGGATATTTTATTATTATTATTTTTTTTAATTTTATTTTTTGGCTTGGTTTTTCGAGACAAGGTTTCTCTGTGTTCCCCTGGCTGTCCTGGAACTCACTCTGTAGACCAGGCTGGCCTCGAACTCAGAAATCCGCCTGCCTCTGCCTCCCGAGTGCTGGGATTAAAGGCGTGCACCACCACGCCCGGCTTTTTATTTTTGTTTTAAGTTGCTGTTACCTTTTCACTGTGGTTAATAGTATATGCAAACAAATGTGTATGCTGTAGTTCATGAACCACATTCAGATCCTCTGAATTTCTTTCCTTAGCTAAGTTAGAATTTTGGAGTAGGTCTATAAGGAACTTCCCTTCTTGCACCAGGTCTTGGGAGGCCAGAGACAGGTTAGTCTGACTGGCATGTCACATGTTGAGGTGACCTGCCACTGTGAAGCTATTAAAACAAGAGAAGTCTTGTGAGGACAGGTGGGTGTAGTGTTTCTGAGCCCTTACACACTAGTTGCTGGTCCATGTTCTTTAAGTGCAGACAGTCTATGTAGACATAAGGCTTGCATGACAGAGATCAGTGTAATAGTGTGGGAATAAGACATTCTATGAAGAAAAGTGAAGTGGAGAAAAGGAGCTAGAGAATGTGTCTGTGACATTGTTATTCAGATTTTGAGAGACTTGGGTTGATTGTCCTTTGTAGAGCAGGGTTTGGTGTGGAGAAAGGCCAGTTTTTCTAGCCTTTTGTATTCTTTGAGTTTGCTGTGTAAAAAGAAAAAGTTTTTATAACCCTTTTTGTCATTAAATAGTTTTATGCATTATTCTGTATTTGATAATGTTTACATTTTGTCTTGAAGTTTGCAGTGTTCACAATGAGGTTTGTATGTAGTTTTCTCTAATGTATTTTAAATACCATGAAAAAAATCTGTCTAAACAATCTAAAAGTTTGACTCTATGCTGCTTGATTTCTGCCAATCTTTAGGATGTGAACTAAAAGTTCTTGATGTTATGTCATCGCTTCTGCTCTAGTTTTAATGTGTTTACTTTGGTTCACACGTCGCTGAACATAGAATGCGCCTCTCCTCCCCAAACAAGTCAACAATGCTGAGCGCCTTCTTGATTTTTATCTCTATTTTTTTTCTAGTTGGATGAAAAATCTGACAAACAGTATGCTGAAAATTACACAAGAGTGAGTATAAAATTCTTGATGGATGGAGCTCTCAGGGTCAGCCCCATGCTTCCTGGGACTCTCACTCTGTTCAGCACTATTGGCTGACACAGTGGTTCTTCCCTTTGTCTGTTTCCTGTCCTTGACCCCTTGAAATTCCTGCAGCCTTAGATCATGTGAAAGTCCTACATGGAAAGGAGAGTGCATGCATTTCACTGACGTCATCCTGAAGCTCTTGGCTGTTGCTTTGGTTTGCAATCTCTGAAAACTGACATTGAGAAGCCATTAAACATGAAAACCAAGTGTCTAGGAATGGACCAACAAACTCATACTTTTGATTTTTCTTCTTATAGCTAAATCACTTCTCTATGGAAGCCTCTGCAGTAGGTTCTTTTTCCTGAACAGTTTTTGTTGGTTGTTCTTTGGTTTTGTTTTTTTGAGACAGGGTTTCTCTGTTACGAACTTGCTCTGTCGACCAGGCTGGCCTCAAATTCACCGAGATCAGCCTGCCTCTGCCTCCTGAGTGCTGGGATTAAAGTCATATGCCACCACCATCCAGCTTTTAAACATATTTTTAGGAAGTCAGGAAAATGATGTGTTAAATTTTATAATGCAAAGCAGAATTATAAGTCTATGTGATTTTAATTTTTTTCAGCCACACTCTAGAAACTAAACAATCAATTTAAATAATATTCAACCCAAATAACCAATATATTTCAATATAGCATTAACATAAATGTTTTGTCTTGTGATATTTGTGTTAGGGTCTTTGTATGTAGCCTGGGCTGACCTTGCCTCCCTACCTCAGCCTATTGCTGGCCTTAGAGTACTGCAGCGGCCAGTGACAATCCACCAACATGACTGCAGCAGCCAATGACACTCCACCAACATGACGGGTGCATTTTGTCCACAGTGTTTTCTGCAGAAAGCCTTCAAAGTCTGGTTCACATTTTCTACTTACATCTCACTGGAATCAGCCACACTTTCAAGTGCTTTCACAGGGCTCTCCACAAGTCTTCTAGATAGGACAGTTTTCTGCTGTTTATTAGTCAGCAGTGTGGCTTTGGGAAGAGCAGTCTAAATGCAGAGCAGTGCCCGATGTTCTTGCTCTTAGCCAAAAACAGTTCATCTTTCTTAGCAAAGGTGAGATGCTTAAGCAGTGTTAGGAACCAAGGGAGGGAAGTACTAACGAGACATAAGTTCTGAAACAGCTGTTAGCCTGACAGCTCACCGGTGTTTGAGACCAGCATGGGTTGCAATTGGTCCCTATTGGCTGCACTGTTAGAATGTTCATCCAAGGCTCTTTATTGCCCCACTGCTCTGCCCCTTGCTTCATCCTCACAGCAAACGTTTGAAGACACAGCTCACATGTGCCATTTTTTTTTTTCTCTTTTTCAGCCTTCATCTCGAAATTCTGCCTCAGCTACAACGCCTCTAAGTGGGAACTCATCCAGACGGGGTAGTGGGGATACCAGCAGCTTAATAGACCCAGACACCTCATTAAGTGAACTGCGGGTAAGCATATCTGTCAGCCTTTGCAAAGCAGCTTTGGGTAGTCCAGGGAGCTTTTAACATTTCATGTGACTTATGAGGAACAAAGTAGGGCTTCTGTAAAGACATGGGCATCAGAGCGCAGAACCCCTGGACACGGGCATCAGAGTGCAGAGCCCTTACTGGATGTTTCAGAGCTGAGAGGAGTGGATTAGATGATTCTTTCTTCAGCTCTCTCTTCTGAAGATTTGGTGCCATTGCAATGGGCCTGCTAGTGTCAAACAGTTATGGGATCTAGATGAAAGTTTTCTTTCTTGCTGTGTTTTGAGTGGAAAATATTTGGATTTACAAAGAACAACAGACTATGGAGAAGGAATTTTTAGCCTTTTGAGCCATTATCATATTAGATACTTGAATACAGGTTCTCAGTATTTCATAGTAATAAAAGTATAATATTCGGATAAAAGAAATACTTGAGCTACCGGGAAGTTTACTTAATCCATCAGTTGAGTCTCCATATTTATTAACCCTTTTATTTCGAAGATGAGAATGTACCAAATGATTATTTTTGAATGTCTTATTTGCTGAATCTGTTATCTGAAGAATGGATCAAGACTTGTGAGAACAGTTATATTCATTTGCTCCCTCAGTCACAGTTTTTGAACACTTGGCAATGGACCTGTAGACAGCCAGTTGTAATCTGGTCTTCAGGAGATCACTGTCCTTTGAAAGGACAGACTGATGGGCGTCAGTTGAAGCAGCTAATAGTAAGCAGTGGCGCCAAGAGCAGGGTCATTAGTTTAGAAAGGCATCGCAGAGACCAGGAAAAGAGAGCGAAGGCTTTTCAGAGAAGCAAACGCCAAGCTAAGACCGAAGGAAGGATAAAAGTGACTAAAGCATAGAAGGTGGAGGAGAGTCTCTCTTGAATGAGTTCAGAGAACTGTTAGGTCATTGGTACAGGATACTTGCCAGAGGATAAGGAAGAAGGAATTGCTGATGAAAGAAAGCCGGAGAGTGGGCGGTAGGGGGTGAGGCAACATGTAGGTGGGGTGCAAATCACAACTGCTGGATTGCATAGGAGAGCAGTGTGCTTTGAATTGCATTCTTTTTAATTAATTAATTAATTATGAGTGTGACACACCAGAAGAGGGCATAGATGGTTGTGAGCCACCACGTGGTTGCTAGGATTTGAACTCAGGACCTCTGGAGGAGCAGTTAGTGCTCTCAACCACTGAGCCATCTCTCCAGTCCCTGGTTTACATTCTTAAAATAGTTAACTCTAGCCACAGTCCTGAGGGAGAATATCACCTAGGGCGTGAACAGTGAAGATGAAGTGGGCAGATGGTGACTTTTAGGGGAGAAGATGTAAGAAATTGGCCCTGAAGTTACTTTGTAACACTAAGGTTAGGGTGGGCAGTAAGTCAGGAGATGGGAGTATCAGATAGCTGCCTTTTTTCCTTCCGTTTTCTTTTTTGTAAAGGTGAGGTTACTTGTATTTCTCTGGGTTGGCTTGAGCAGGTGGAAAGGGAGGCTGAGAGCTGAGTGAGAACAGACAGCAGCTGACAGCAGTGCAGGGGGGTTTTGGGGAACT
Source organism: Mus minutoides (assembly GCA_902729485.2). Classification (NCBI taxonomy): domain Eukaryota; kingdom Metazoa; phylum Chordata; class Mammalia; order Rodentia; family Muridae; genus Mus; species Mus minutoides. The sequence goes on along the minus strand of CACVCL010018348.1, from coordinate 100,387 downwards.
GGCTACCTGGAGGCTGTGCCTGTGGCCATGCCTTCCCACTGCCGAGTAGCAGAAGAGGTTGGTGGTATACTGGGGCAGGTGCCTGGTTTGTGAAATTGTAAGACAACAGAAAACAAGGAGTTCTAGAACAGTAGCAGGGAAGAGAGTTGATCAGGCAGTGGAGTTCTTTGAGCTGTTACTATTGGCCCGGTGTGAATGCTGAGGATACAGTTTGCATAAGGAAAAGGCTTGCCTTTAGGGGCTTCATTCTCATGGGTCAGAAGGACACCAGAACATCGCTTCTCGGCCTTTTGGCTAAGATCATGTGTAGAAGGACACCGGGACAAGCTATTCTAGCCTTGGACTTAGGCAGCTCCTGTATAGTTTTTGGCATTTGTGTAGTTTTTTCCCTTGAAATAATAGCCTCTGAGGAAGAGGTGGTTTTAGGTTCTAGTTCCTGACTTCTGATGGGCTGGGCCCCTAGCAAAGTGGTTGTTGAATGAATCAATGAGTACAAGACTGACACACCTATCCGAGAGGGAATGAGGTAGGCAGGGAAAGCACAGAGCAAGATGCTCTCTAACCGTCCATTCTGTGCCACAGCTGCACTCAGAGCCCACCTTGACTGACGTTACACGACGTGCTTGGACACAGGACATAATATTTTCCATTTAAAATCTGGCCTATTTAAAAACTTTTCTGGAAACTTTTGGAGCAGATGCTCTTGTCACCACTTAGATGTGACCTAAGGGCGGAGTCTCTCACTGAAAAGTGTTCTCAGTGTGTATAACCTGTCTCTCACTGAAAAGTGTTCTCAGTGTGTATAACCTGTCTCTCACTGAAAAGTGTTCTCAGTGTGTATAACCTGTCTCTCACTGAAAAGTGTTCTCAGTGTGTATAACCTCTCTCTCTCTCTCTCTCTCTCTCTCTCTCTCTCTCTCTCTCCTAGTTAATATACTTAGTACCTGTGTTAGTTAACATATATACTGGATTATGGTTTTGGAAACTTATGCATGAAGAGTAAAATTTGCTTCCAATAAATTTACTATGTAGTTTATTAGTTGCAAATGAAGTATTGTACTAAAATATTTATGATTTATAAAATTTAAAAATGTTAGAATTAATATACATCTTAAAATATATATTTATATTTTGGCTTCTGTTTTCTAATGCCATCTTAAAAAAAATTCAGTGCCAAGAAAGTACTGATACTAGACAATTTCTCCAGTTCTGCTGTCATAAGAAGAATTTGCCTCTTGCGGTGGTTTGAGAGTGGTGGATGTTTGTATTTTTATATTTAATTTCTCTAGTTTTAGATGAACTAAGTTGTGTCTTCATGTGATTTTTCTGAGTTTTGAGCTATATTTGTGCGATGGTTCCTTCCTGTGTCCTGCAGGACATCTATGACTTGAAGGACCAGATTCATGATGTAGAAGGGCGGTACATGCAGGGCCTGAAGGAACTGAAGGTACAGGGCTCCTGCTGCAGCCGTGCATGCTCGGTTGCAGAAGCATTGGTGATGGTGGTCCCACTGCTCATAGCTTTACTAACAGTGTTTGTCCTTTAAGCATGTGCTTAACCTGCCAAGCACAGTCAAGGGAAGCTTGCAATCTGGGCTGATGTTTCAATGTTACTGTGGGTTTGGGGGAAGGTATTCTGAACAGAAGATAGTGTAACTTGTACTTTTTTGTTGTCTGTGTCGCCCAGGCTGGTCCTAAGCGTATGGTCATCCTGTTTGGCCTGGAGCCGACACACTAAGCTTCTTACAATTTTTACTACTTGTCAAATGTTTAGTTGTCTCTTGGGTCTTAGTCATACAACATGAGACGAACACCTACAAATATTTTAAAGATATTTTTATTAGGACTGGACCTTGAAATTCTCCCCAGCACAATGAAAACATTGCCTGATTCTGTCACCAAGTCCATTCTGGCTAAAGTGGAAGGAGGAAGCGTTGCTCTACCCCTTTGAGAAGAAGGGACCTGGAGCATGCATACTGATTCTTTTCTTGCCTGTATGTAAGTTAGGAAGGATGACATGTATTCAGTATCTTAATGAATTTGGAGCTGGCAAGATGTCTCAGTGGGTAAAGTAGCTTGCTGCCAAGCCTGATGTCCTGAGTTGGATCCCTGAAATGCACATGGTAGAAGTGACCTGACACCTGCAGGCTGCCCTCTGCCCTCCACCTGTGTGCCATAAATGTAATTTTAAAATGTTAAGGGATCTAATCTTAAAAAAATAATAATAATTTGGAGGCCAAGTTTTTTTTTTTTTTTTTTGGTTTTTCTAGACAGGGTTTCTCTGTATAGCCCCGGCTGTCCTGGAACTCACTTTGTAGACCAGGCTGGCCTTGAACTCAGAAATCCACCTGCCTCTGCCTCCCGAGTGCTGGGATTAAAGGCATGCGCCACCACGCCTGGCCTAGTTGTATAACTTTTATCTATTCCCAACAAGGATGTCTGTATTTGCCTCTGTAAATGTGTCAGGGAGACATTTGGTTGGAAATAGCATCTGATTTTGCCCACCCCCTCCATGTTTCAGTATTAAGTTCAAGCTGGATATGATGAAGAGACTAAAGTGGTGTTTGTTTGTTTGTTTGTCTGTTTGTTTGTTTTTTAAGCCAAACACCAGCAAGTATCTGTAAGAGTGAATGCAAGGCATTCCAAAAGATGACTCAGCACATGCCACACAGCGAAAGGTGACTCAGCACACCCCTCCTTCACACTCCCACCTCACCCCCTGACCCCAGTTGTTTCTGGAAGTATTAAATATGAACTGCCAAGTTCCCGTGCTCCATCCAGCTACTCTACCCACCAACTCTCTGGTGGGGGCCAGAGCTCCCAAGTTCCCTTCACTTCCACGCCGGCTCCACACAACCACCGACCACCCTGCGGTCAGTCGCCACACCACCCAGCTACCTGGTAGAAACAAAACTCTAGAAGCTGATAATTAACAAGTCAGATTTATGTATTAATAAATTCTCAATTCACAAGATTCCAATACAATAATTTCAGAACCAATTGATAATGATAAAACCTGCCCACTTAGATTAGACAACTTATCCCAATTATTCTATCCTTTACAATATCATATCTACCTGTGGCTATTTAAAGCCACACTGTAGATTTCAGAAATGTCTTCTTGCAAGTTGCGAGGCGCAGGACCTTCTTCCTGTCCATCTCCATCTTGGCTTCTTCTCTCTTCTGAGCTGCTCTGTCTCTGCAACTCTTAGCTCCGCCTCCCTTTTCCCCTGCCGCACTATTTAATATTATTAATATTTTATATTATTTTAATGTAATTGGACGGGGAAAATTGTGCCACAAGTAGTTGTTAGGGTTGTGAGGCTGCATGCCTTAGTTGGTCATCAGTATATGCAGGATCCCCAAAGAAGTTGGTTGTAATGCCAGTGAAGGACTGAACTTGCCAGTAAGACTGAGGGCAAGCAGTTAAGTGCAAAGCTTAGCTTCCACTTTCAGTGACCTTTATGGAGGCTGCCACTAGAAGGCATGGACCAGGCTTAAGATGGGTCTTCCAACCTTAAGTGATCCAATCTAGAAAAACCCCTTATAGGTGCACCCAAATGCTTGGGTTTTAGTTAATTCCAGATGTAGTCATGTTGATAATCAAAACAGCCCTCACAGTGTATGTGTCCTCATGCTTATAATCCCAGCACTTGGGGTGTGGAAGTAGGAGGATCAGTAATTTAAGGCCAGCATTGTCTCAAATACAAACAAACTGAGGTGGTGGCGGGGGTGGGGGAGAGAAAGGAGAGAAGAGAGAGAGAGAAGAGAGGGGAGAGAAATACCTTTGGACCAGGTTCAGTGGCACACACTGGACACCCCAGGTACTTGGGAGGCTGAAACAGGAAGATGACTTGGGCCTGTGAGCCCAAGACCACAATCTGAGCAACACAGCAAGAACACCTGTCTCAAATAACAAAAACAAACAAAACAAACAACAAACAAACAAAAACCAAAAAACTTCGGGTAAGCAAGACTGAAAAAACACTGACGCTTATAAAAGTGTAGATTTCAGAAATTTCCTCTTGGAAGTTGAGAGGCACAGCTGGGTACTTCCCTTAGGCAACCAGAAGCTTTGCACCCATAGCTGTTACTAGCTTCAGTAAGCAACCAGTGTGCCCAACAAAATCTTCATTTAGCCAGACCAAACCTAGCTCTGAGAAATGAAGACATAGTTGAGGCTTCACATCCCTCAGGGTCCAGCCCAAACTGGGCAGCTTTCATTCTTCCAGTCTCTGAAAGTTCATATTGCTTTTACTAGGACTTGAGATTTTGGTGGCATGCAGTTAAGATGATCCCTTCCTTAGCATGTGCTGGAAACTACCTCAGCCTTTACATAGGTTTATTGTATTTACTCAAGTAGGAGTTGAGATGTTGAGGACAAGAGCAAAGTGTCTGTCATTGCATAAATTGTCTGACACAAGTGCTTGTTTCAGTTTTGTTTTAATTTTGTTTATGATTTCCTAGTAGGAGTAAGTCATCTCTTCAACTCCAGAAAGAACTATTGAACAGACTAGGAGAAGGAATCTTATCAGCTACAAACTGATCAGTATATTAAGTGTCCATTTTATACTGTGAACTAAGACTAAAATAATGAAGATACTGAATTCAAGTACTTCCCAGTTCAAGTACTAGTAGAGGATTTGGCAACGGTTATGAATGCTTATTTGAGGAATATTTAGGCATAGATAGTCAAAGCTTAAACATTTACACTGTAGCTTCAAAATGTGGGTGTATACCAAAATCACCTGGAGTTGCTTAAAATATAAATTGCTAGGCTCTACTTCCAGGTTTGGGAATCAGGGGATCTGGGAGAGGTTGAAAATTTGTATTTTAATGAAACTGACTCAAAATGACTATCGCTATGCTAGTAAGATTAGAATATTTTCCACCTTGGCACTTTAAAGTCTTTCTTAAAAATATATTTTATTTATGTTTGTATATATGGGTGGTTTCCCACAGAGACCAGAAGACATCAGCTTTCTTAGAGCTGGAGATACAGATAGTTGTGAGCCGTCTGTAGTAGGTGCCACAAATCAAACTTGGATCCTTTGGAAGAAGTGCAAGTGCTCTTAACCACTGAGCCATCCCTTCAGCCTCACTTTAAATGTCTGTTATATGCTTTTTACAGGAAATCATGTTGCACAGAATTTAAGTGGACTTATTGCATTGTGTATTTTGTCCATGTGTCTTAGTTCTGAGCTTCCTTGGATTCTGTTAAACATGGAATCACACCCTAAAATGATGAGGATTTTTTTTCTCTTAGCCTCTTGGATGAAATTTGATATTATATGAATAAATATCATTGAATTTGGACCTTCCTATAGTTGAAATTTTAAAATATGCTTTTAGTTAAATGTTTTCAATGCTATTTTGAATCATCCCTGTATTTAGTTCTGGTTTGTAAAGCATTGTTAGTTAGAGCATTGGGCATCTGAGGAACTGCCAACTGTTTCCAGAGTAGGCACTTATGACAGCAGTGTAAGGGATCCAATTTCACTATACCCTCCTTAATCCTTCTTTCTTTGAGGAGAGAAGGGCTGGCTAGGGATTGAGGTGGGGGTCTCTTCTACTGAGCATTTGCCCTCAGTTCTATGCCTTGGTTATGGGTTCTCGCTATCTTAGCAGATGGGATGCTGGGCCACATTTTGTGGTTTGGTGTGCAGTCCCTAGTGAGGAGCACTGCTGAGCTTGTACTCTTTGGAGATCCATCTTAAACCCTCTATGGGATCTGCCCACTCATGCAGTCATCATTTTGAGTTTTGAGCCTGTTATTGACTCTACAGGGTCTGGGCTGAAGTCAGTTATCAGAACTGTGAATTGCCATTCGCTGAGTAAAGTTTTGATTTTTAATAAAGGTCTCCTTTTTCTTTTTGGCTGATAGTGTTTTTGATGTAAGTTTTAAGAAGTCATTACCCACCCACAGCCACAAAGACTTACTTCTGTGTCCCTTAGTTTGGATGTTGTTTGCTTTGCATTTAGGGGTTGGCTCAACTTGAGCTAACCTTTGTGAGTGCTGTTGGCATCTGTCTTCGTTACAGCACCATTCATTCTTTCCCCTTTGGATTGTGTGGACACCTTTGTTGAAAAACTGGTTATAAATGTAAGGGTTCTCGTTGACTTATTTGTTTACTACTTCATTAGGTTCTTATATTTCTACCTCCCTCCCAATCTTTATTCCACCCTGATCCCTTCCAACCCCTCAACACTTTGTAGGAGAGAAAGAAGCTTGAGGAGAAGGAGGGGATAGACCTCTTTAGACAACTTCCTATGGATTAAGGGTGTTGAGTTCTAGGGGCAAGTCCAGTCTTCACTGTCAGAATAGCCAGCAGCCCTGCAATAGCCAACATAGCCACAGGATGAACCAGCAGCTGCCACAGACCCTCTGGGCTTCTGAATTTGTACCCTCTCCAGAGTCCCCAGAATTAAACTATGTTGCTGACAAAAACCATGCCTCTCCTAGAGCACGAGACAGTTATAGTTAGCGGCTGTGGACAAACCGAAGCAGCTCCATATTCCACACCTGGGGTTAAAACACAAATGTAGTAGTCACAGAACTGGATTTTAAGGAGACCAGAATTCTCACAAGTTTCTGGAGTTCTGTAGCTATCCTTGGCTACATTGTGGGCTGTTCTTTCTTCTGCTCTTTTCACCCCCTAACACTAGATAAGAGAGAAAAAAGAGTAGAGTTGAAAGGAAAGAGGAAGATGTTATCATTAGACTATTTTCTGCTGATTAAGGGTCTCAGGATATCTAATTTTTCCTTATTTCTTTTTTTGTTCACAACTACTTAAAAAAAAAAAAAAAAACCTCAAGCACAGCAACCAACCAACAACCCACACTGCCTTTTGGGGCCCTAGCTTTTATATATCTTCTGAAAAGTCCCCAGAATTCCAAATGTCATACAATTGTAGAAACCATTGCAGCTGGCAAAAATCATGCCCCTGCTAGAGCAGGAGGCAAATCATAGTCAGCTGCTGTGGGCAGTCTGAAGTAGTCACATATCCCACATCTGGGATTAAAAAGAAAGCATATTCTTATTATATTCCTGTGCTTTTAAAAGAAACCAAAATTCTAGACTTCTCACTACTGAGTCCTAAGCCTGTTTGACTGATTTTGGTTTGTTAGACATTTTTTGTTGTTGTTTTCAATCTCCAAAAATAGTTGTTTTTCTAAATGAGATTTTCTTTTTATCTTTTAATAAGTCAAAGGCAATTGCAATTATCAAGTTACTTATTGTTTTAAAATATCTATATAATATCTTAGGTAAAAGTTTTGTGCCGGGTGTGGTGGCGCATGCCTTTAATCCCAGCACTCGGGAGGCAGAGGCAGGTGGATTTCTGAGTTCAAGGCCAGCCTGGTCTACAAAGTGAGTTCCAGGACAGCCAGGGCTATAAAGAGAAACCCTGTCTCAAAAAACAAAAACAACAACAATAACAACAACAAAAAAGTTTTGTGAAATTTCAGGCACTGTGCAATAGCTCTTAAGTGATTTTTGTATTTTTTTAAACAGTGGCCCGAAGATGGATAATTGCTAGGGGGAGTGTCCATCCCATTTACATTAGCATTATGCACACTGAGGAAATACTGAAAACAGAAACCAAAAAGTGGCAAAATTCAAATTAGTGTGTTGTTGTATAGTCAGAGGCTATGCTCTCTCAAACTACTGCATTTTGAACACCAGACATTTGCCTGTTAAAAACTACAAGAGGAACTTTTGAAAATATTATTTGTTGTACATTTTCTGTTTCTTAAAAACAAATGTTTTCTGCACACTTTTTCTTTGCTGCTTGATGTTGTGTTCTTGGTATGCAAAGAGACCTCTTCTCAGAGAGGCATTAGTGTCGTCTCATCTCTGTTACATGTGCACGCTACTGAACAAGGAGTGCCTAGCCTGCTTGCATTGTGTAGAATGCTTCCGTGTGTATGCCAGGCCACACTGCTGTGTGTCTCTCATGGGCAGCCACCATGTCGTAGATGTCAAGCTGATGTTTTTTTGTTATTTAGGAGTCTTTGTCTGAAGTAGAAGAGAAATACAAGAAAGCCATGGTGTCCAATGCACAACTGGACAATGAGAAGAACAATCTGATCTACCAGGTGGACACCCTCAAGGACGTCATTGAAGAGCAGGAGGAACAGATGGCAGAGTTTTATAGAGAAAATGAAGAGAAATCAAAGGTATCTGCTCATCTCGTACATCACTGTCTTGGGGGGAAGGGAGGAGAATCAAAGCCCGCTGTTTAAAGGAGATGGGGCTGGTGGGAAGCTGCAGTCAGAACTCAGTGGTCTGAGGACCAAATCCCAGGACCTTGCATTTGCTAGGTCAGTGCTCTACCACTGAGCTAAATCCCCAATCCCACCTATCAATTTTTTAAAAATAATTTTTGAAGGAAAAACTTTGATACTTTTTTTGAGACAGGGTTTCTCTGTGCAGTCCTGGCTGTCCTGGAACTTACTCTGTAGACCAGGCTGGCCTCAAACTCTGGAATCCACCTGTCTCTGCCTCCCAAGTGCTGGGATTAAGGGAGTGCACCACCACTGCCCAGCTAAATATTTATTCTTTTAACTGCAAAAATGACATTCAGTTGCCCTTTGTCTCCGTTGTGAACAGAATGACACAACTTGTAAGCTCTCAGTGAGACAGGCCATTTTTTTTTTTCCTGTGAGCTTCTTATTACTTCAAGAGACTCCACTTTCCAAATAACCAGTTACTTAGAAGCAGCAGTTTAAAGATGTGAGTCTGACACTGGCAGGTATTTTCTTGAGAAGTCATAGCTGAAGAATAAAGGCCACCGGTCAAAGTGACATATCTGCCCTCAGGCAGTGGCAGCAGAGACTTTGGGGGTTGTATTAAAAGTTTGTTGGACATGGACATTTTAATGTTGGTTTCTAAGTAGAGAACAATTGGATATTGCTAGAAATTAGTTACCGCTACATTGCTGATAGAGAAATAAAAAGGAAACGTAGGAAGCTGGTGTTGGTGAGTTGTTGGGAGCACATCTGAATTGCACATAATAAAGGGAGTCGACTAGCTGTATAGCATTTGATAAGCTCCCATGGTCATAGCATTATAATACTTTAATAGAAACCAGCTCATCTGACATTTAAAAACATGTTATCAAGGGATGGCTTGGTGGCTAAGCACACTTACTGTTCTTCAAGGGGACCTAGGTTTAGTTACCAGCACCCACATCAGGTAGTTCACAACTGCTTGTAACTCCAGTTCCACAGGATCTGACCCACGCTTCTGGCCTCTGCTGGTTCCAGCATATACATGATCCATATACATGTATGTAGATATTCGCACAGACACAGCAAATAAAAACAAGTCTTTAATGTGTATATTGATTTTAAACATAGAAGAAGACTCTAGAGAATCTAATGAGTCTATCAGCTCCCTCTTGTTACCACTAACCCATAGTTAGCCCAGCCCTGTCCTTTTCTACTCTGTATTTAAAACAAATTCTAGGCATCTAATTTTAATAATTAATCTGGACAGACTGCATGTTCTCCTTTTAAAAAATGTATTACAAAAACATTTCAGGGACTAGAGATGGTTGAGAAGATAAAGCACTTGTCATATAAACTTAAGAACAAGAGTTTGGACCCTCAGCACCTATGTAAATACCATGGCATGGCAGAGACTGGATGCCTGGAGTAAGCTAGGGACACAACACAAATCACTGAGCTCTGGGTTCAAGAGACTCTGCCTTAATATGAAAGGTGAGAGAATACATCCCTGGCTTAAGCCTCAGTCACCACACTTGAATATCTGACACCCACAGACATGCATGCATACACATACATGCTCATACAAAAGACCAGTTTATGCTTGAAAAATTAATATCAATTCCTATATATTAAAATTTTAGTAGTTTAAAAGTGCCATAGGCTTTTTCATTTTTATGCTTAGAAAGAAATCAGAAGCTAGCCACGGTTGTGCACATAATCCTAGCACTTGAGAAGCTGAGGCAAGAGGATAATGGATTTATAGCCACCAAGATTACCCTGAGACTCTTTCTCAAAGCAAAACAGAAACAAGCTGGTATGGTGGCACACATCTTTAATCCCAGTATGGAGGAGTTAGAGTCAAGAGGATGTTCTTTGAGTCTTAGGCCAGCCTAGTCTGGTAGTAAATTCTGGGCCAGCCAGGACTGTCCAGTGAGACTCTGTAACCTTGTATCATCCCTACCCCACCCCAGTCAGCCCTCTCCCAGCCACACCCTCCCAGAATCCAGGTGAGCCCTACATCTTGTAATTAGTTGCCGTGTTGAGACTCTTAGCTATTGGTTCCCTTTCCACCTCTCCCCAGTACAGTTTAGATTTGAGGAAACTTGATTGCCTGTCCTATATAAGCTTGCTGTTCCTAAATACTTTTTTTCATGCCCACAGTGTCTTGGGGGGGGGGGGGGCGCAGGGTGGTCCCTGTCCTCGTTAGTTCCTGTGAACAGGATGTCAGGTGTAGAGATGTCACTAAATGAAACTGGAGCCCTTTTTTGCAAGCCTGCTTCAGAAGTGGCATGGTCCTTTTACAGAGCCCAGGTAGCTGGCTGTTTAGAGCTAAGATCCAGTTCCAGGGACTGATACCCCGTTCTGGCTTTCACAGTTACCAGGCAAGAAAGTGATACACAGTAATACATGGAGGCAAACACCCATACATACAAAAAAATGAAAAAAAAAGATTCAATTCATAGATAACTTCCTAAAATCTATGATTCAGTGGCGTTTAGTATATTCACATAAAGGTGCATCTGTCACACTCACAACAATATTGACATTCTCTTAAGTGGAACCTGAATATTCTTTAGTCATCATCTTCCTGTGCCTGATCCTCTGGCCCCAAGTAACTACTGATCTTCTTTGTGTTTCTATATTTCCTCATTCTAGACTTTGATATCAACAGAATCATAAAAGGAACTATTTCATGATTGTCGTCTTATACTTAGTGTAGTAATCCCGAGTCAGCCATGTTGTGGCATACACATAAGTGCTTCATTTCTTTCTGTGACATGTTAACATTCCATCTTTAGGGTAGCTACATGCATTGGGGGATCCAGCAGCATTAATTGATATTTGGGTTGTTTTTCCCTTTGGCCTTGTTTGGACATTGCTTCCCTTTGTCTGATTACTTTGGAGTGGGATTGTTGGGTGGTCTGGCAACTGCACAAACGTGTGAGGAGCAGCAGACTTTGTAAAGCAGTGTCGGCATTTCAGCTGATGTGCTGCTGCCTGTGCTCTTTACCGTAGCCTCTCCACTGTTTGCCAGTGTCTGGCCTTTCCTGGCCAGCCATCTAGAGGATGTAACTCTGATTTGCATTTCTCTGATATCTTTTCATGGACTTCTGGTTTCTTTCTGGAAATTGTTCATTTTTCAGTTTTATTACTGTTGTAAGACTATCTTTTAGATAAAGGTTACATAACAGATAAGTGACTTAGATTTCTTTTTATCCTCCTTATGCTTTGAGGCCTTTCTATCTGTTATCATGTCCATACTTAGGATCTTCATTTTTTATTACCTAGATGAGACAATTTGCATAGTTTTGAAAGTCAAGATAAAAACTCTTTTGCTTTTATAGTTTCAAAATAAGGAGTTATACATTCACAGTGACCAATCATCCTTCACGAAGTCTTTATAAGTGTGTTGTGCATTTCAGCTTTTGTTCCTTTTGATGCTCAGATTTCCCCACTCCTGGCTCTTGTGAGCTCCTTTTCTGCTGATTCCCAGGTACTTTGCCGAGTTCCATGCTCTCTGACAGATGAACATGCTCTGGCCGGCCTTATCTTTAGCATCCTTTGTCAAAGGAGAGCCTCCATGTTCTCCTGCAGGCCGGGGCTGCACCTGATGCTCAGTCAGCCACTACACGGCCCTTCATTCAGAATGTGTATGTGGGCTCTTGCTTGTTTGTATGACAAAATACACTACTATGCTGTGATGGTTCACGTACATATGCATGAACGTAAGGATTGTATCCAGTCCCTGATGGTCTCCATCTCCTGTGCCCTAATTCTTACTGCTGTATTCCACATCACTCAGAAAAGCAAGGCCTCGGTAACACTGGGGTAGTTATAGGAAGCAGCCACAGTGCTTGACTTGGCCTGTAGTTTGGGGCAGTAGGCTATGCACAGCCAAAATGCTGTTTTTTAGAAGTTACTTGAAATAGATTTAAAAATCTTTTTTTTTTCCTCATGGCAAAAACATACCATTTTAAAGGGTGTAGTTCAGAAGCATTTTCTATACTGTCGTATGTGAAATCTGTATGTTTTAATTTTACAAAAGTAAACTCTAAACAAATTAAGTTATTAGAGACACTTGAGCTTTTCTCTAGTCCAGGCTACCATCCTGCCTTCATCAGTCCATGTCCTGACTCACAACACGCAGCCTGGAGCTCCTTCGTTCACAAGGCTGGATGGACACTGACTCTGTCTGTTCCACATTTTACCCCATCAGTCTTTATTTGCCAGGATGTGGGCTGTTTCTTCTATCTGGAGCTACACTTTTAAGTTGAACTCTGATCTATGTAAAGATAAGTAGATCTGAAGTCAAGCAAAGGACATGAATTTAAATTTTATCTCTTTCATCCTTGTTTTCCTATTTTTTCAGGGAAATTCTTTTTACTTTCTATTTTTAAAAAAATTTTCATTCATTTTGTTTTGTGTATGTCTGTGCACCATATGTATGCCTGGTGCTTGTGTGGGTCAGAAGAAGGAATTGATCTTCTGGAACTACACTTAGAGATGGCTGTGATGCTGTTCCCAAATGCTGAGCGAGATCTCTCCAGCCTTGGAGAAATCTTCTTACGTTTAGTGATCTGTCTTTCCTTTTATAAGCCGAGAAGATATGCTAGCCAATTTTGATTAAAAAGAGAGCTACAACATTTGAGATAGATGGAAACCTGTCCATTGTGCTCCTCCCTTAGAGAGGAGGGAGCAGCACACAAAGTGACTGCTGCTCTGCTTGCAGCACACAAGGCTTGGCTGAGCTCCCTGCTGCAGTCACTCCACTGTGCTCATTCACGGGGTCTGCAGTGCTTCTCTCCCGAAGTCAGCCTGCAAACCGTGTGTGCGGACACACAACTACTGTGTTTCTCTTCCTTTGAGCATGTGTGGTGTGGGGGTCGTTCCCTTCTTGTTTCCTGGGCTTTAGCCTGGTTTCCCTTTCTCTCGTGGGGTTGAGTTGTTGTTATCTTAGGAGGTCCCCAGACGGGAAAGCATAATAAATCTTTGACTCTGAGCATAAAAGACAATTTCTTGGGTAGATTGTTCTTCTTATCTTTACTCTGGTAGCTTTTGCTATTCTAACAATTTTAACTATTCTCTTGCTCCACTTTCTCTTATTGTTTTTGGACTTTGGAATCCTCTACCTTACAGTTACTCATTTTAAAAACATCCCTACGTTTTGCTTTTCCTTTTGGTGCTTTTCTTCCTTCATCATACAAGATGGAGATTTCAAGTTTGACACTTTTCATGCAAGTCAGCCATCTAGGTAGGTATGATTCTGGAAGTCACACAGGACTTCTATGTTAAATTACACATACTCAACTTGTGTCTATCCCATGACCTCTAAGAACTGCATTTTCTTAATAACAGGAGTTAGAAAGGCAGAAACACATGTGCAGCGTGTTGCAGCATAAGATGGATGAACTCAAAGAAGGCCTTCGGCAGAGGGACGAGCTCATCGAGGTATGTGCTTCATCTGTGGAAATGCTCGGGTTTGAAAAATGCGTTGGCTAGGATGATGGTGTGCTTGTTGGAAGACTGTTCCAGTCCTATAAAGCGGTATTCTCAGCTTTCCTAATGTGACTCTATCCTTATGTGGCTGGGTGACCTCCAACCAGGAAATTATTCTTGATGCTACTTCATAAGTATAATTTTGTTACTGTTATGACTTGTAATATTATCTGTGTTTTCTGATATTCTTAGGTGACTTGTGAACAGGTTGTTTGTCCACGAAAGGGACCATGACATACATGTTGAGAACTGCTGCTATGATGTTTACTTGTGTCAACATTGGCTCTCTCAAAATTTTTTGAAAATAACATATAAAATCAAGCATAAAAAGTGAACGTTTAACAACTCTATAAAATCCTCTCCTTTAATACTAGGACTTTTGGCCAAGGTCTTTTATTCGTAAGCACTTTTTCCTGAAGATATCATAGGAAGTTGGAAAGGGAGGCATTATAGAGCATGTATTCTCTGGGTCTTAGTGCTATAGGACGCCATTCTTGAGTGAGAATTCTAACATTCACTTGAGGTAGCTGAAGAAATGGAGGAAGTCGTCAAGATCTTTAACTTAGACTCCAGGGCTTTAGTTCTCTGCTGTGGAGGAACTCTGCCATACTGAGGCAGCATCCCTGTGCAGAGGAGGGTGGGCCACAGCACGTGGGCAAGGCATTCATCACCGCCATCCTGCTGTGCTGATGTGTTTTGGTTTTTATTAAGAATTCCATGTGAAGATAGGAAGGCTTGATTTTTGTCATTTGTCACCAGTTTCTTGGATAATAAGCTCAGGGTGCTGGATACAGCCTTGGAAGCCTTAGTCTTTGTATGTTCTCAGTTTCTATTTTTTGGAAGTCAGTATCTATTGAAACCTGAGTTTTGCATGTAATGTCTTTAGGTCTGGAGAACTAAGATCTGCAGAATCAAGTGGAGAGTGCGAGTAGGGGCCATGTTGGTGGTCGTTGATTGGTGATATATAGGGAAGCCATGGAAAGAGGTCTGGAATCCACACTGGCTCTGGTCGCCTTTCTGCTGCTGTGATAGCCAAAAGCAACTCGGGAGGAGGATTTCAGGTCACATCCATCACTGAGGGAAGTCAGGGCAGGAACTCAACAGGAACCTGAAGGCTGGACTGTTGAGGCCCTTCCACATCAGTCAGCAATCAAGACAGTCTCTCCCAGGCGTGCCTACAGACCAAGCTGATAAAGACGATTATATGCACCTGAGACTTCTCCCTAAGGGGATTCTAGGCCACATTAGTGCTAACTAGGACGTCATTACTCACCAGAAGACTTGGTTGAGCACAGCTAAGTGTTAAAATAATATCTTTCTAAAAACTAATGTTTTTTTATGTTTTATGATCTTCTTGATATTTTAGTTTTTGCCAACAGAAATCAAAATGATCAAGCTGAGTTATGTCTGTCTTTTTAGTTTTGCTTCACTATGCAACATTCAAAGATACAGTTTCCTCTCTGGTAAAGGATTATTTGTTCATAAGCAAACACAAGTTTCCTTCTGTAAATATAAGTGGCTCCCTGTTTGGGTAGAAGGGCAGTTACCACAGGATGAATGTGCAGGAGCATGTGTGCGTGGAGTGAAGACTGGGTGGCTGCCAGAGAGCTGTGCTCCACACGGTTATTCTGATGCCTTTTGGACATTTGTCCTGCCCTCCTTTCTTGTGGTGCTGGGGATCAGACTCAGGGCCTGTACACACACAGTGCATGCTTGCCTGCATCCTGCTGTCTTCCCTGCTGACTGCTGCGGTCCAGCCAGGAGACAGTGCCTGTCACCTTTCCCTTTTCTGTGGATCCTAGACTTCCCCTCCTCCCTGTTAGAATTCCCCCACCTCCGTCTGTTTTCCCTTCTACTAACTCCCTTGCCTTTTCCTTTTTGCTTTTATTATTTTCCTCCCCCTCTTCTTCAGGAGAATCAGCGCCTCCAGCAGAAAGTAGACACCATGACAAAAGAGGTGTTTGACCTCCAAGAGACCCTGCTCTGGAAAGATAAAACAATTGGGGTATGAGAGGAGGTGGGGCTTTGGAGAAGCTCATTCCTGAGGGATAGACCAAGAGCATTTAACTGAGACGTGGCCAAAAAGCCATCCTTCTATTGTTACCTGTTTAGACAGTATGGATAAGCAGAAGACAGAGAATAGCTTCTCTAGGAAACACTGGTAGTGTACCTAGAGAGAACTTCTCTTTCCAGACTCCATGCTTGCGAAGCTCACAAATAGAAACCTTTAAAAGAAGTGGTCTTCATTCCCCATGTAATAAGGAATTTTACCCCACAGCAACCACAGGCATCTGATTCAAATTTCGCGGGTAGTTAGATATGCTTACATTATAAAATATGAATTGAAAAAGAAGATGGGGTGGAGGGAGAATGTTAGCTTATAAATTGTTGGTGAATAAAATAGGAAGGGATTACAATTCAGTTTAATTATGGAAATGGATAGGAATGTAAGATCATAGAGCTGCCAAACTGTGATACCAGCTCTAATTATAGCCCTGCAGGCCCAATAGGGCCTGGTAAGGAAAACTTCCTCAATGCTGTTTTGTATAGTGCTGTGGGTACACGCCATGCATGCTGCAGAACAGCAAAAATTAGTCACATACCTAGTTCCATAGGGTAGACATTTAAAGAACAGAAGATACTTTGATATAATTTTTTGAAGCTTAAGTTACCAAGTCTCCAAAATTCCATCAAAACCTAGAAAATCTTCCCAAGGAACATTGCAATTGTGAATTACTTTATTTATAAATGTTTTTCCTTGGGAAAGTGAAATGATGTGTGGGGTAGGTACACAGAGTAGGGAGAGTGAGGTGATGTGGCTGGGTGCACACAGTAGGGAGAGTGAGGTGGTATGGGTGGGTGCACACAGTAGGGAGAGTGAGGTGGTGTGGGTGGGTGCACACAGTAGGGAGAGTGAGGTGATGTGGGTGCACACAGTAGGGAGAGTGAGGTGATGTGGGTGGGTGCACAGAAAGCAGTTGGTAGAGAAAAAGTTCAAAATGCACACACTGTTCAGGATGGCCATCTCATGGGTCAGGCAGGCAGGTGTATCTCATGAATTCAAGGCTAGCCTGGTCTATATAGCAAGTTCTACACCAGCCAGGGCTACACAGTATGACCTCTCTCAAAAAGAAAAAAAAAGAAGAAAAGAAAGAAATATACATGTAGATGGTTAAGATAGACATCACTTTGCTTTTAATTGTCTGAGGATTTATTGAAATTGTCTGTAAGATATAATGTATTGAACTTTTAAAAAGTAACTTGAGTAGCTCAGGGGTAGTAACTTGAGTAGCTCAGGGGTGGTAAAGTGCTTGTTGTGCACGTTTGATGCCTTGGCGTTGGTCTCCAGAACCCACCTGAAGTCGGAAGGAGGGAAGACTCCAAAGTGCTCCTCTGACCTCTGTTGTGTGTGTGCCAACTCACACCACACACACACACACACACACACACACACACGCTTTGTTGAAAAATTAAATGTTTTTATATTGAGGAAAGTTAGGATTCATGTTCAAGTGTAAGAAATGATACTAAGATATCCCCGTGTTCCCTTTGCTCATAAATGTCACATCTTGCAGAGCTGTAGCACAGTGTCACAGCCAGGACATGCCTGGTACAGTGAAGAACATAGAGCCACCTCCATTTGTCCTTTTTATAGACACTCATCTACCACTGCCCTCCAGTCCTGAGAGCCACTCTGTAATTTTGCCATTTTAAGAATGTTGTATAAATAGAAACCTACAGTGTGTAACATTTTTGGGCATAGACTTTTTTCCATTCAGCATAGCTCAGAAAGTTCATCCAATTGTAACAGAAATTTATCCCTACCATAGCTTTTCTTTACATTGTGCCTATTACAAATAATGATTTGCCATCTTAACCATTGGACACATCCGTGCACACTGTTCCTGTTCTCTCCAGCTTACAGTCTGTACCCATAATACCTCACCCCTGCCGGCCACTGCTCCATCCTGTCCGAGTTAACTCCTCAGGCTCCTCATTGAGGTGCAGTCATACAGCACTTGCCTGGTTATGGCTACTTGATTTCAGTAGATAAGGTCCTAAAGCTTCGTCAGCTCAATGCTGGGGTCCAGGCATCCTTCACCCACACTCAGCAGATGTTCTGACTTTTTGAAGCTGAATGGGATTTCCCTTATCATGTGTATCAGCTTTATCTGTTGCTGACCCCTGGGCAGCAGTGTCCATCTCTACCTGCTGTGGACATATAATGCAGACGTCTCTTTGTGCTCTGCTCGCGGTGATTCCCCGTCTATCCCCAAGCCACTTAGTAATGCTGTTTAGTGTTTTTGAGGAGCAGCCATTCTGTAGTCCACATTCCCCAGAGCAGTGAGCAAGGGTGGACTGTCTCCATTTCCTCACCAGCACTTGGAGCTTTTCTGTCTGGAGCTGTTATGTCGCCTGCTCTTACTCTTTGCTCTTTCCAGTCCCAGGAATGGAACCCAGGCACTCAACTCTGACAGGAGAATGCCCTACTACTAAGCTATAGCTCTAGACAGGGATTTTTTTTTTTTTTTTTTGAGACAGTCTGTGTGGACCAGGCTGAATGCACATGTCCAGCTTCCTTTTTATTTGCTTCAGCTCCCAGAGCACCGCTCATCTCTAGCTTCATTTCCAAGACTACAATCTAATGACTTAGTCAGGAAACAGCCTTTTCTCCTGCCGTTCTCTGGACACCAATCCGCTCAGCACTGGCCTGCACGTCTCACAGGTTCTCACCTAGACTTGGGTAGTGCACATAAAAGGCCTCTGAGCTCTTGACAAACCCAACCACAGATAATTCTCATTTTCAATAACTGCAGTTATTTAACTGGTTGCATAGCATACAGCCTATTCTACATCTGTCTGGCTTTTTGTTGTTAAAATTAGATGTTAGATCTTTGACAAAGAATTATTTAGATCTCTGCAAAGATGAACTCTGTACTTTGATCTGTTGGCAGGGGCAATTGCTGCCTGAAGACACAGGGCGGTGGTTACGTGGTCAGGCAATACAGAGAATTTTAGATCTAGAATAAATAGATACATTTGACCCAATTATAAGGTAATCAGAAGCTTTCAAGTTTTGTGGTGAGGTGAACAAATATACAGGATATATTTTATTTTCCTAACTGTAATTATAGGAAGGGGAAATTTTAAAATCTAAGTAAAACAAAACCCAGTACCATAATTTTGGAAGGAGGCACAAAAGCCACGTACTGGTGTTTGCTGGAATTCTTGAGATTGGTCTATTCCTGAGGTTTTGTATGCAGTGGGGTTATTGACAAGCATATTGTTAAAGTGAACACCTCCTCGGCTACATGTCATGATTATAGCACAACTGCATGCCGTGCTTTTGTAACACACATCTAACCTTGCTGAGTGACTGCTGTGCCTGCAACACCCAGCTAACTCACAGGGTTCAGACAGGAAGTGTCCCAGGCTTGATCTAAGGTGTCATTTGTTGTTAAGGGCATTGACAACAGCAGCAAATGTTTAAGGCTTCAGAATCTAGAGTCTCACATCACTCTAAGAAGAAAGAAGAGAATGCAGCCTCTCCAGGCTGTGCTGTAAAGCCACATGGCAGGGCTTTAGAGCCAGAGGGAACGGCATTCGTCTTCTCCCTTGGTGGCTACTTTGGGCAGGGAGATGAGTGGTGCATGACAGAGGGCAGAGGCCCAGCATCTCCATGAGGTCATCTATCCACTGCTACAGTCAGTGCTGCGCAATGCTGGTGCTCACAGGCTAGCCCCATGAGGGCTTTGTATAAATCACCCAGTCAGGGCCAGGCATGTTGATGGACACATGCCTGTTTTCCCACTGTGGGTAGACACTAGAGGCCCAGGACTACATAGCAAGTTCAAGTCCAGCCTTGGCAATATGAGACCTGTTCAGCAACAAGAACAGCCAGGACACACTTTTTA
Source organism: Mus minutoides (assembly GCA_902729485.2). Taxonomy (NCBI): domain Eukaryota; kingdom Metazoa; phylum Chordata; class Mammalia; order Rodentia; family Muridae; genus Mus; species Mus minutoides. The sequence goes on along the minus strand of CACVCL010018348.1, from coordinate 80,745 downwards.
GCCATCAAGTAACTAAGCAGTTGACCACTTTTGACCTGGTGATGAGATAAAACAGTAAATGCAGGAGAAGAACCAGTGCTCCCAGCAGGCTGCTGTGCTCCCTGCTTTCTCATCCTGGGGGTTAGAGTGTGGATCCAGAGCCACCCACCTTTCCCACACTCTGTAACTTGCCAAGTGCAAGCAGTTCTCCAAGGCTCGCACACCTCTGAGGTGGGTGCTGCTGTTGTTAGGCCTTCTGTTTGTCAGATAGATGTGTCGGATGACTATTTCAGGTCCCCAAGGCTAGATTTGAAACCCCTGACCTCTTACTCAGCTGGGCTAGTGTTCATTTTGTGTTTGTTTTGTTATTTTTTTCTCATTGTATCAGAAAGACAAATGAATTATACTCGTGTATAATTAAGTTAACATAAGCAGGTTGTGGAGATTCAGGTGATGTCTGAGTACTTTGCTCTAACACTGGGAAACAAGCAGACAGCCAGTATTTAAAATAACTTATTCAGACTCGCTTTTCTTCCCAAACTAATTTCATCTTAAAACATTAAGCATATTCTTAACTAAACTACTCTTGTTTAACATGAAATGAAATGAAATGAAATGTGTGTTTTTTGTTGTTTGCCAAATGAAAACATACTGAAGAAGTAAGGCAGGAAATTTTTGTGTGTAAAGATGGTCTTCATGTGACGAGCATGTCTTGCCAAGTTCATGCATGAGCCCACTTCTGTTTAAACTCTTCCCCGCTGTGCACACGGCTGTCCCCCCCCTGCCCTCGGCCTGGCCTCTGTCCCCATGCTTCTCACCTCCTGCTTAGTGGATCAGTCACTTTTCTCTAACCTCCTGCTTGTAGGCCTTCCTGCTTATTGGATCAGTCACCTTTCTCTTGCTCTTTTTCTGTGCTGTTCTTGCCCTTGCTACTCTGCCTAAAACCAGGCCCTAGAGAAACAGAAAGAACACATTGCCTGCCTCAGGAATGAGCGAGATGTGCTCAGAGAGGAGCTGGCTGACCTGCGGCAGACAGTGACGACAGCAGAGGTATGTCAGCCTGGGCCTTCTGCCCCTCCTCCCGCCTTACTTCTTTTCTGACCATAAACAACAGCCTTGATATGATGATTGATTGAGCCATTTCCTCCACAGAGGTAGATCACATAACTAATTCCTCATTAGCTTTTACCCATGGCAAACAAACATTGTCGCAGAGATGCCACAATAGAACTTAGTTTCTGTGTTGATTATCATTTGTAATACTAAGTTTTTCCTTCTCCACAGAAACATGGCTTAGTTATAATCCCAGACAGCACTCCCAATGGTGACGTCCACCATGAGCCTGTGGTTGGAGCCATTACTGCTGTGTCTCAGGAAGCTGCTCAGGTCTTGGAATCAGCAGGAGAAGGGCCACTAGGTGAGACACTACTTGCTATTTAGGCTTGGATTGATGCTGGGCTTCCAGCTGGGGTCAGGGTAGGTGCCAAGAAGGAATCTGGACACATTGCCCTCAGACATTCTTGATCCTGGGAAACCAGCAGCGGAGTCTTCCTGAGGGAGCACTCAGGTTTATACACCTCTCCTTTTACTTAAAATAGACTGTGCAGAGTCCAGTGTGCCCATCCCGCGAGCAGCTCAGGGCTGGTAGGACTTCCCAGCATATGCTTAGCCTCTTCCCGGCCCACATGGATTTAGATTCTAAGCTAAAAGTCCTAGGATAACTAGGACTTTGCCACCACTTTTCATAATGAGGGATTGATGATGGAACAGACCATACTGAATGGAATGTGACTTTCAGAGCAGGGCTCAAGAGTAACCCTGGAGAATGGGATGGCAGCTTCTCTCCAGGAAGCCACAAAGGGACCCAGCTCAAATGTTGCCCCATAATAAATCTTACACTAGGGGAAGAAAAACAGCACAAATACATACGGTGTCATCAGTTTACATTTAATTTTTTTCTCCTTTACCTTGTTTTTGTGTGTACAGTTTTCTTAAGGGGACGTGAGGCACTATAAGGACAACACAGGCTGAAATATTTTATAGTTTCTAAGCATATTGTCCCATGGAGAATCCTAGAAATATAATTGATTTTTGAGCACTTTGATAAAGGCTGCTGATGATCAGAGGAGAGATCCTGCAGGCATGTTCACCTCTGACGTTTAACATGATGTTGTCATTTATAAGCCCACACTTAAAAACCACTCAAGTCAAAAAAAAAACAAACCGTGCCGGGCGTGGTGGCGCACGCCTTTAATCCCAGCACTCGGGAGGCAGAGGCAGGCGGATTTCTGAGTTCGAGGCCAGCCTGGTCTACAGAGTGAGTTCCAGGACAGCCGGGGCTATACAGAGAAACCCTGTCTCAAAAAAACCAAAAAAAAAAAAAACCCAAAAATCTTTTAAGTCAGTTTACTGCTTTGTTGTCCCATTTATGCCATTCATAGCCGGATACTGTAGAGAACTGAAGACCACACTGGGCTGGCCCTCATGGGTCCCTCCACCTTTGGAACAGGAACTCACACGGCCAGTCTTACTTATTATGGGTTCATTGGCCAGCTGGGAACTGCTGCTTTAACTGAACTATTGGTGTTTCCTCCGCATGTGGGGTCTGTTCCTACCCAAGAAGCAGCTGCCCTGGGCATCTCCCAAGGCTGGAGCCCATGCTCTGTATGCTGGATTTCCTCGTGTTCATCAGGAAATTAGCCATGGGTTTAAACATCAGTCTAAGCCCACTCTAAATTTTCTGATCCACAAAGCTTTGCTTCACCCTGAGGGCTAGAGTGCCTCACTCACCTGCTCCCACTTAGCTATGAGCCCCCACTGGTACCTTACTCCACATTCCTGGGTCCTACTCTTGAGTCACAGTCCTACCAAGAGTGGGAGCCTCTAAGGACAACTGGGAAAGCTTGTACATTTTTGCTGCAGCAGCAGCAACAACCACAACAACACCTGGTTTCCTCTGTACTCCAGTTTGTCTATAGGCAGAGAAAATCAGTGCTCTGGGAACAGATATTTTATTTGATAATTGTAACTGTCACTGGCTGGGAATATGAATAAAGTATTCTTTCTATTGCAATGAAAGCCTTGTGTCTTTTCATGTTCAGATTGTAAATAGTGTAATTTATTAGATGTTGGCACCTTTACAAGATCAGTTTACAGCCTTCCTTCCCACTTGTTCCAGATGTGAGGCTACGAAAACTTGCTGGAGAAAAGGACGAGCTCCTGTCACAGGTAAGATGTCTACTCATCTGAATCTGTTTGTTTATCTAAGATGGCAATACAGTCCTAATAAATTAGAATGCTCATGAGAAGTTAAAATAGCTGGATGTAGTAGTGGTACATATCTTTAATCTCAGCACTCAGAAGGCAGAGGCAGGTGGATCTCTGTGTGTTCAAGGGTAGCCTGGTCTACATAGTGAGTTCCAGGACAGTCAGAACTATAAAGAGACCCTGTCTTGAAAACAAACACATAAAAAACTGAAAGAAAAAGTTAGAAATATATTTCTAACTTTGGTACTCAAGTGACATTTAAAGGAAGAAAAGCTAATTTATGTTTTGTGTCTCAAAAAAGAACGTATAGGATACATACAAAGCTTGCTGCCCGCCCTCCACCCTCAGCCTGACCATCTCCACCCTCTGACTGGATGATGCCTGCTCCTTAAAGGACCATCTGTTGACATTGCTCTGTGGAAGACAAACCTCTGCCACACGTGCAACTTCCTGTTCCTGTAGCCTCTTAAAGGCCAGTCTGTTTCCATTTCCACAGGAGCTAGCTTTTCTTTTCTTTTCTTTTTTTTTTTTTTTTTTTTTTTTTGTGCCATAAGCCTATTTTCTTGTGTTTATCACAAAGTTAGCTTGTGTTTTGAACAGTACTTTAAGCCCACTCAGGGTTTTTTCTGACACATACCAGGGTTCCATCTTGAGCCTCTGACTTAACCCATTTTGGACTATAGAGACTTCTTCACTCCTGAAGTGCTAGCCCTTCAGGCCTGGAGAGACTGTCTGTGCTGTGGATGGGTGCTTTTTTTCTCAGTCTTCCCACCTTCCTCTTTCCTTTACTCTTTTGTTAGTATGTATTCCAGTAGTTTCCTAAGAAAGACCACGTGTGCTGTTAAAAAAATTCCCATAACCTCAAAGGCATATGAAAGTGTCATTTTCCTTAAGTGTTTTTAAAGGCCTCTTTCTTCATTGTCCTGTCTTTGAGGATAGTTGTTCAAAATTGTGAAGGCACAGGCCTATGAGATGGCTCAGCAAGTTAAGTGCATGTTGTGCAAGCCAGATGATCTGAGTTCAGTCCCTAAAATCCACATAAGATAGAAGGTGAGAATTGACTTCACAAAGATGTTTTCTGCACTGTATGTGTGTGTGTATATACACATTTTGAGATTTGATCTCTCATGGGTCATGTTTCTGCTTTCCCCTTCTTTCCTTTTCTCTTTCTCTCTAGTATCTTGAAACTTCACAGTTAATGTGTTCAGAAGTGTTCAAGCATCATAGTAGCCCTTGTAGATTCTAGAAACTCCTAGTTCTGAGTTGAAAAACTTGAGTGATTTTACTCTTCTCCTGACTCCTATTCAGTCAGTAAGGGAATGGCGAGTGATACTCTATGGTTTGATATATTACTCATGGCATGTGGGAAATTTAGATGAACAGATTGTTGTGGGTTTATCTGAAATATCCATGCCCTGGAAGGCCTTAGTAGAAAGAGGTCAAGCAATAGTATTTAGAAGCTGTATTATATCTGAGAAGTTTCTGTGAACACATTTATTATGTGTTTCTCTAGCTGCATTCAGCTGTATGATACAGCCATGTAGTCAAGAAAGAGACTTCACCAGGGCAAAGGATGTAGTGGATATATAAGACCATGATGGTCATGTTGAACCTAGAAGTGTTGAGAGGACCTCTCAGTAGAGATTAGGCCCTAATAGTTGAAAGAAGCTGAATGACTGGAAGTGAGCATGGCTGAGGACGTTAGGATTAGGGTTTCAGAGAGAATGGACTGGGAGATGAGCATTCATAGGACGTGGAACTAAATAATCTAGGGAGTATGGCTATCTAATGAAGTCACTTAAATGGCCAAAGGAAAAAGAGGTAGATGGCAGGATCCTTGAAGGGCAGGTGTTCAGAAATTGAGGTTCCTTATGGAAGCATGCCACTACTCTGGATGTACACTGAATTGCCAAAGACTTAAGATAGGGGTAGTTTGGGAGTGCAAGTCAGGAGCTAACATGACAGGCACAGCACATCAGTATAGATAGGAGATAATTAGATATTAGTTTGAACATATGAGATTAAGAACAGAGACTTCAGGGAGTAAGTCTAGGGTAGTTCAGCAACAGCAAGGAAAGCCTGAGAGCACTATTGCATTTCTAGGCTGAGGTAGGAGGCTGTGGAGACATAAGTAGCAGCACTTAGTGGGGCTACAGGAATGGCAGGACTCTGAGAGTACTCAGGTGAGACAAGGCTGCGGCAGGAGCATTGGCTGGTAGCAGGCTGATGCTTCCAGAGGCATTGGAGAGGTTTGTGGGGTGAGGTTAGGCATGGCCAGGGCCTTTGGGGACAATTGCTGAAGAGGAGGGATGCCCCTTTGTAGGTGTGATAGAAATGATGGGATAATAACCAAATTCTCTCAAAGCAATCCCATGGTGCAGAGGGCAGAGGTGCCTAGGAGGTATGCATTCCTCAAGTCTGAAATCAGCACTTGCCCTTCCCATTGGGCAGTGGCAAAGCTAGTGTTTAGCCTCATCTTGATCCCTGGCAGCAGAGTTGAGGCCACTGGGGACACCAGCCACTTGTGTTTCCAGTTAGTTGTGTATATTTAAAGGTATCTAAAAAACTAAAAAAGTCCTAACTGCCCATGAAAAATTTCACTTTAATGAGGCTAGGACAAAACTACTCAAAAGATATACTTTTGTACAAATACACACAAGTAATAAAGAATAGAAGTCTTTATTAGGACACCTAGTTTCTGAGGCTCATTTTCTGTTTATATTAGTTTATATCAAATGCCAGGACCATTTGTCTCAGAGGCAAAATAGTGCTTGAGTGGATTGTATGCTTTGCAAATTAAAGTAAGACGAATCTGCTTTATTCATGAGATGGCCACTGGACTTCATCTAAGAGAATTGGGGTTAGGAGATGGTCTTATAGCACTTGGTGTGCAAGCATATGGCCTGGATTTGAATTCCAAGTTGTAGCCACCATAGCATGTTCAGTAATCCCAGGGATGTGGACACAGAAGGTTTGCTGGAGCTTGGTAGCTAGCCAGCCTAGCTAAATTGATTAGCTCCAGGTTTAGTGAGAGATCCTAATCTCAAAATACTATGCACAACAATTGAGAAAGACATCTGATGTAGACCTCTAGCCTCCGTGTATGCAAACATACATGCATCCACACATGCAAACTCAAGACACTTATCTTTCATCCCAGCCTGGTAACACAGGTCTAAAATCCCAACTACTTGGGAGGCTGAGGAAAGAGAATCCCAGGTGCAGGGTCTTCCTGGGCTGCACAGTGAATGCAAAGCCAGCTGGGGCAACTTAGTGAGCCTATTTCAAAGTAAAACAGAGGGCGATGGCTACAACGCCGTGTTAGTATTTGCTTAGCATGCCTGAGGCCTGGGAGAAACCGAGACAGACACAGATCTCTCTGGTGACTTTTACTTCCATTCCAGATTAGAAAACTGAAGCTCCAGTTAGAGGAAGAACGGCAGAAGTGTTCCAGGAATGACGGCATGTCCGGGGACCTGGCAGGACTGCAGAACGGCTCAGACTTGCAGTTCATCGAGATGCAGAGTAGGTACCAGGGGACAGGCCAGACTGTGCTGGGATGCAGCTTGTATCCCTGGAATAGAGTTGGATATGGGCTGCTGGACTGCAGGGGAGTTGTTCTAATCACTTAGGAGCTAAATATGTCCCAGGGATGGCTTGGGCCAGTCACTGCTTGCATATGATCTCTGCCCTCCTGTGTGGGTGGGACTTTCTTCCATTTAAGCTTTTGCTTTAGAATTCATCTTGTTAAGTTAAAAATTTAAGATCAGCTTATATTGATGTTGAGCTGTTTCTCAAATTTAGCTATGTCCTAGTTTTTAACAAAAATTCATCATTACATGAGATTAAAAACAGGGCTACAAAATAATATAGTTTGTTTACCCAAGTTATGCTTCCTTTTCCTTTCTATATTTAACTCCATATCATTGGTTTGAGACAGGTCTTTTTACATAGTCCTAACTGGCCTGAAATCACTATGTAGATCAGGTTGGACTAGAATTCAGAAATCTGCCTGCCTTTACCTCTCAAGTGCTGGGATTAAAGGTGTTTGCCACCATGCTTGGCCCATATTTTTATATGCATTGAAGTTTTACCTGCTGTGTTTCTGTGTGAGAGTGTCAGATCCTTTCATATTGGAGTAACAGACAATTGTGAGCTGCCACCTGGGTGTTGGGACTTGAACCAGGGTCCTCTGGAAGAGCATCTCTCCAGCCCACTCTTAAGTGTCTCCTATATTCACACTAAATCCCATAGTAGAGTTGTCCCAGCATCCATTTTTATTATAGTTACCCCATTGGCAGTGATATGTAACTTAAAATAGGGGCTTTTAGTTTTCTGATTTGTAGTGGCTTTTCTGATAATGGACTTTAAAACTGTGGCTAACAATTGGACTTAGGCCGAATGAAAGAGTCTGAGAGTTTGAAACTTATTGGTAATAACTTCCGTGGCTAGTATCACTTCCTCTTTCAGACCTCAGGTCCCTCATTCTCCTTAATGAGCAGTTTGTGTAGTGGAACAGGAATGTGACAGAATGTAGGAGGGCTAGTTAAGAAGCTGGATGCTGAACCTGATCAGTGCAGTGGATGCTGGCAGTCCCAGATGGCACAAGTAGGTTTGGGAAGATTGCTAAAGCAGCAAATTCAAAAGAAACCAAGTTGAAACGGAACAGGCTAGCGTTTATAATTGCTTCCTCGAACCAAGTAGCTGTTATTGGTGGGCTTTGCAGGTGAAAGTTAAATGACCTGAGATACTGCCTGGAAGCTAGGACTGGCTGCTGAAGAGGAAATGAGTAGCTGCTGGCTCTGAACTGCAGCTTGGCCTGTAGAATGAGTAGGGTTTCAAAACCACACACACATGAAATGAATAGACTTGTACACAGGAAGGCATCAATGTTTGAAAGTGATAAAGAAGCTGTACATTCTGATGAGTTATTGGAGATAGGAATGTAAAAACAGAACTATAACTTCCATTGTAGAGCTCATGATGTTCCCTATTCTCTCTGTACTCCCAGAGGTAGCCTTGGAGATAGCTACTTTATCTGTTGTTTTAGTTCGTCTCATTGTGCAGCTAGGCTGGCCTCAAACTCACGGTCCTCTTGTTTTGGCCTCCCAATGCTGGGATTTGAGATTATAGGTAGGTGCTATCTCCTGTGGTTCTTGATGCTTTAAGGTCATAGCAACTGTCCAACAGCAAAACTGCTTGCACTGAACACCGCATGGCAGGCCTACTATTGTTCATGTGGAAACAGGACAGTTCTTGGGATGTTTGAATTATTTCTTTTGGTGGGTTAGATATGATTTATGTTCCATAGACTTTGCAACTATATAATCATGGAGATGAGTGCATCTTATTGAGGCTGGTGAAGACTTGAGTCAGAGTGTGTAGGAGAGCAGAAACACTGCCCGGGAGCTGCAAGGTACAGGGCTGCGTTTAAAGAGGCAGGGAGCCCAGAGGCTGTTGGGGGGCATTGTTACCCTGTGAGCTTTCTTTCTCAAAGGTCTGTTTACAAGAGCAGTGGTTCTTAGCCTTCCTAATGCTGCAATCCTTTAATACAGTTCCTTATGTTGTGGTAACTCCCCAACTGCAAAATTATTTCATTGCTATTTCTTAACTGTAACTTTGTTCCTATTATGAATTGTAATGTAAATATCTGCTATGCAGGATATCTGATGTGACCCCCCAAAGGGGTCAGATGCATAGGTTGAGAACTGCTGGTCTAGAGGAAAAGTAGGACTTTGCTACTAACTCTTAATCTTCAGAATACTGCAGAGCAGAAGTATAGGAGCTTCTTGCAGTACCTGAACTGCATGTCCTCTGTATGCTTCTTCACAGCTTCATTTCTGGAGATGAGTTTAATTCATTATTATCTTCTGTTTTAGGAGATGCCAATAGACAAATTAGTGAATACAAATTCAAGCTTTCGAAAGCAGAACAAGACATAGCTACCTTGGAACAAAGTGTAAGTAGTTTTGTGATGCACCAAATGGTATAAATGCCACTAAATGCGACCAAATGCCTCTCAGCTGCTTACATCCAAGTGGCTAGACCTTTGAGTTTCTGTGGGTGGCCTTGGTAGCTAGACCTTTTCGAAGGCTCTGTGTTAGAGTTGAGAACACCTGGTAGGGTAATCCAGCTTTCCATTTGCTCTAAAGGCAAAGCACCGAGCCAGCAAGATGGTATAGCACAGACATTTGGCTGCTAAATCTAAAGGCCTGGGTTTGATCCCCAAGACACACATGGCAGGAGACAACTGGTTCCCACATGACTCTTCTTATCTTGTCCTAGTTTGGTTTTGTATTGCTGTATTGAAACACCATTACCAAATGCAACTTGTGAGTGAAGGGTGAGTTCATACAGCTCGTCATCAAAAGCAGTGAAGGCAGAAACTAGAGCAGGGCAGGAACCTGGAGGCAGAAACTAATGCAGATGCCATGGAGGCCTGCTGCTTACTGGCTTCCTCCTTAAGGCTTTCACAGTCTGCTTTCTTAGACTTTAGGACCACCAGCCCAGGGATGGCAACACCCAATCAGCTGGGGCCTCCCTCATCAATCATTAGTTAAGAAAATACACTACAGACTTGCCCACAGTCCAGTCTTATGGAAGCATTTTCTTAATTGAAGTTCTCTCCTCTTCAAGGTGACACAAAACAAGCATAGACCTCTTTTGTGTGCTCACAGTAAATATATGTATGGATTTTAAAAAACATTTCATAAGCCGAAAGACTTCACATGGGAAATCGGCCCTAGAGTGAATGACTGCAACTGTCCTTCTCCTGGGGATCCATGGCTGCCCAGTGACACTGCATTTCCATTGGCTGCTGGGCAGTGGTGGCAAACTCTAAAGGCCTGTGTGCTGCATTTACAGATCAGCCGGCTTGAGGGGCAGGTGCTGAGGTACAAAACTGCTGCTGAGAACGCAGAGAAAATTGAAGATGAGCTGAAAGCAGAAAGGAGGAAGCTACAGCGAGAGGTACGGTGCTTTAACATGCTTCTTGGAGAACACATTCCTAAAAAGACAAACTCTGGAAACATTTCACACTATTTAAGAAATCTGACTTCTGTCAAGTTCAGTGGTGCATGCCTTTAATTTCAGCAGTCAGGATGCAGAAGAGCAGGCCTATCTCTGTTAGTTTGAGGGCAGTTTGGTCTACATAGTAAGTTCCAGGCCAGCCATGGCTACATAATGAGATCCTTGTCTCAAGTAACCAAATCCCAGAAGACCTGGTTAACAGTGTGGGGCCGCCTGCCCTTCCTGCGGGACCTGCGCCTGCACAGTGGCTGCCACTGGCTTTGTAAAGCAGCAAATAAAAATGTATTTTTAGGTTTTGCTTCAGATGACATCAGGTTTTGCAGCTTTTACACATCGTGTGTTGTGGTTTAATTTTCAGCACCATTGCTTAGGTCTCTAGCTAGCTAGAGGAAGGTGGCAGCTGTTTGGGGACTCCATGCATGGCCATCACTATTAGCAGACCTCCTGTTTCCCAGAAGTGGAAAGGGTTGCTGGGCTTTCTTCTGACCACATAAAGTGACTGTGCCCTTTGTCTCCAGCTACGGACAGCACAGGACAAGATAGAGGAGATGGAGATGACCAATAGCCACCTGGCTAAGCGGCTAGAGAAGATGAAGGCCAACAGGACAGCCCTTCTAGCCCAGCAGTAGGAGGCAGCCCTTCTACCTGGTGCTGCTCTGAGGGCCTTGCCGGGCGATACTGACTCTTTTGTACATTGACACAAACCCCTTCAAGTACTGTTTTGAGTCTTGTCATTAAACAGCCACCTTTGTATTTTATAATTTATGAGAATGAAGAGGTTTAATCGTTATGGATTTGGATTTTGTTTGTAGCTCACTTCTACAGTGAGAACTAGTCTGGGCTCTTTTTATTTTCAACATTCTAGAATCACGTTTTCTCACCGTCTTCTTGCGGCTGCCTCTGAAGAGGCATTGGGTGGCCTTGCTGTGGGTTCTGGAGGATGGCCATTCTGAGTACTGAGACACTTGCTGGAGACCTCAAAAACACAAGTGCCTTCTCCACAATGTGATACAGGCTTCAGAGACCAAGTGGCCAAGATTCCTTCTCCTCTTACCAGAGCATTTACATTTCAGTGAGGATGTGTTCAACAGTGGGGAGTCTGTGTTTCACTCAAGTTTATGTTTGGAGGAAAAGCCTATTTTTTTGGGGGGGGTAAGATATTTAAATTTATATAAAAATTTTAGAAAACAATATGGGGAGTGTATATTAAACTTTACTGCATGGGGCAAGGCAAGTCCAAGCCTGTACTCCAAAGAATAGGCTCCTCAGTCTTCACACCCGCTGTGTTGTGCTGTGCTGTGCTGTGCTGTGCTGTGCTGCGCTGCGCTGCGCTGTGTTGTGCTGTGCTGTGCTGTGCTGCGCTGCGCTGCGCTGTGTATTTTCATCTGCTGCTTATTTGTGAAATGGAACCTCAGACAAGCTCAAGGGAGGAGGGAGGGTCAGTGCAGGCAGGTAGGGAAGCTGCCAGAGTCTCCCTATTGAAACACACTTTGCTGCCGTGCACGATTGATTGGCTGACGGTAGTCGTTGTGGACAAGTCATGGCAACCATGTACAATCTTGTCTTGCTCTTCTTTTCTCAAGATGAGATAATCTGGGGTACAGAACTTTCTTCTAGTTTTTTGAGAGAAATGATCAATGCAGCCCAGGCTGGTCTCCACCTCACAATCATCCTCATTGGGCCTCTTGAGTGCTGGGATTCCAGATTCATGCCTGGTTCCAGAATATAAAATCCTTAATACCTTTCATCTATAAAGAGCCCAGTTCAAGATACCCCTTCCCCTACTGTAACCATTTTATAGGGTTTGTGATTCTCATTTGTCAGAATCAAGGTGGTTTCATGGGAATGATTACTGTAGCTCAAAGTGATTACAAAGAAACTATATTGAGGAAAAATCTAATGAATTAAAGCCTCAATAAATCTAGCCTTGGAACTAGATAATAAAATTAACTCAAAAGTGAATGATAGTTGTCCCTTCTTTAGAGTCACTAGCCCCTCACGTTAAGGATATGGAAACTACATCCTGAGCTGAGAGGATCCTGTACATCTTCTAATAGGAGCAACAATTGTATGGGCAGGAATGCAGATCTGTCTGATCGCTTCTCAGCTACAATCTGGTCATCCAGCTCTTCATACCTTTCCACTGATGTCACTCAGCCTGTATCCCTCCTGGGCTCCTGAACTTCCCTCTGAGGAGCCCTTGCTTGGCCCTAGTCCTTGTTTTAGTCTATTCAATTGAAATGGCTCTATTTCTTCATTAAGATAAATTGTTTTCTTTTAACCTTCTTCATTGCATCCTGTGGTCTATATTCTACTTTAAAATTCTGGGCATTTGTCCTTGGGCTGAGGGTTGTATTTCTGCCGAGGAAGGCTGATATTAAAGTAGCTTGTTTGGGCACTGAATAATGTATATTTTTATTACTGGTTTTAGAGAAAAAACCCTGGCTAACTCCCAGTGGACTAGATTTGACGACCCATCCCAGCAAGTCACCACAGTTTGATAGTGAAGGCAAAGAATCATTTCATATGGCCATGTTGGGAGGAAGAGACAAAAAGGTCCCAGAAATCAAAATTAATTTTCCAAGTTTTAATGGTTCAAAAGAAGGAACAAAGGAGACAGCTGAGGTAGATATTGCTGACGAAGCAATTCATCTTGGACGGGACAGTGATCTGACAGGTAATTAAAGTTCAGGTCCTAAGAAAGGCTCTGGAGAAGTGGTTGCCAACATCTCCTGATAGTTTCCATGACATACTTAGTTCCCTCTCAAGTGTAGCCTCACCACTGGTGGAAGTTTCTCATTCTGAGGGATAATCTGTCCCAGAAGTGTTATCTAGGAGTAGCTTTGGTCCCTTGTCATAAAGATATTTCTCACCAGTTCTGTTACTCCTCAATTCCAAAGTTTCTCTGGAACAGAATGACTCAGGAGGGTAAAAAAGACAAGACAGCCAGAGAAGGGTAAAGTAGTTGCTGAAGCCACTGACTCTTTTTTTGCTTCCCAGGATCTTCCAAACAAGAACACCTAGGAACATGTTTACAGCCACTAAGTGGGCTAACTTACCTCTACCAGTTAAAAGATTGGGCAAAAGTGGTTTAAGTTTTGTCCCTAGTAATTAATTAGCTTTGATTACTGGTAGTGACGGAGTCTCACTGAAGTCAACACCAACACTCTTCCATACCAAGTTTGTAACTAACTTTTCTCATTGTTGACCAAAAACCTTACACATAAAGTAGGGATGGATGGATAGATATCTTTTTAATCACAATTTAAGAGTAAAGTCCATTATAAATGACAGAAGGTGTGGCAAGCTCATGAGCAATACTTGGCAGATGGTTTTCAAGCAGAAAACCCTTTACTTAGCATGCTGGTCACACTTTTCAAGTGAATTTGCATATCTACATGCTGAAGCTTTGGTGAGAGGAATCTTGACCTTCAAGTCACCTTTGCCATTGCCCAGTACATTAAGGTCCCTCTCTAGCTGAGTCTGTCTACACTCTCCTTTTCTGCAGCTTTAAATGTGTTCATCCTCCTTGTTTATGTTGTTTTTTTTTCTCACCAGACTGAATATTTTACATCTTTTCAATTTTGAATTGTCACCATCAACCTCAATAAACACAGTGATAAACATGTCACCATCCAAAGGTTAAGCAGTTTTGAAATTGCCTCTTCCAAACAACCTACCATCAACCTTACTCAAGGTCATGAAAAGACAGAGGCTGGCCTTTGCCAGTCCCCATTCCCGTCCTTGTTCTCGTTCTCAACCTGCATGAGCCATGCCCTAATGGGCTGCATTTCTCCTAACTCTCCACCAGAATCATCATTAAGTTCTGTTTACAATATTCCAAAGCTCCCCTAGCCTGAACTCCAAACTTCTACATCCCTCTTGTAGACCTGTTTCAAAGCCTTTATGTTACATGGCAAGTTTATCAGAGCAACAACCCTAGCTAGACAGTCACTGGTCTGTACTAGTGACAGGGTGTCACTTTTAGGCAGGGTTCTCTACAGAAACAGAGTTCATGGGATGTATAAAAGGGATTAACGGAGTAGGGGCTAGGCAGTCCAAGGATGTCTGCTTGCAAACTGGAAAGGTAGAAAACTTGGTAGCTGTTCAGTCCACAAGGCTAGATGCCTTAGTTGGTCCAATCTGGCATCAATAGTTTGGAAGATTCCTGCATGGAGCCTTGGTACCAGGTCCACCTTGGAGGGCAAAGACGTTAAGAGTCTGATGGCAGCATCAGCGTGGTACAGGCAGGTGTGCACTTTTTTTCTTGTAATCTTCTCATATCCAGACTATTAGAAGTGGTTCCTGCTGCCAATTGGAGGATAAGCCTTCCCCAATCAGTTATCTGCTCTGGAAACAGTCATAGGACACGCCCAAGCATCCTTCCTAGGTACCCTAAATCCAATCAGCTGACAAGGACCGACATCGTGCTCTAGACTTTTCTTTCTTTGAGGCAGACTCTCATTATGTAGTCTCAATTTTCTTGGAATTCACTCTGTAGCACTGGCTGGCCTCGAGCACTTAGATCTACCTGTCTCTGCCTCCCAAGTGCTGGAGTCAAGACATGCACAGTGCCCAACCTTGGGATTTTTTTTTTTTTTTTTTAAAGCAAAACTGGAGTTAAGAAAGTTGTGAGATGGATTTAATTAAGGGATGAGATCCAGGAAACCTAAGACATGGACACGGGCTTCTCAAAAATTGCTGTGCCAGGGATTCTTTTCAAGGCATCTGAGCGGATGAAGCTTGGTATCAGCCAGCAGCCTTCCAGCCCCCACCACAGCGTGATTTGGGGAAACTTGAGGAGCTTTTCTAAGAGTGTGTGTAGAAATGCCTCCTCGGTGTGCCCAGAGGCTTTCAAACTTCTTTCTGACATCGTCAACTCTACCCAGTATTTACTAGGTGAAAATCATTTTAGAAAGTTTTCCAATGTGCAGTTAAATAATAGTCACACCAACACACGTGGTTTAATTTGCAGCCAATCCACAGGTAAAGTACATTAAGTTGCAGCACCAATCCTGGCATACAGAACAAGAACAGTGAGCACTGGAAACCCAGTGTCCTAGTCGGTGGATTCCATATGCTTCGCCTTGGACGGTCACGCAGTCTCTACAGTGGCTATGATTGTATTTAACACCGCTCAAAGACTTTGTATAGATCCGGCAGGTTGGCAAGCTGCAGGACATTGCCATCTTCTGTGAAATGCTTTGGAGGTAGGAGGTGGGAGCGGAAGGCTTTATAGATAATGTGCTCCACAGTCCACTTCCAGGGCTTTGACGTAGAGCCAGGCATATCACTCTGGAAAATATACGACATACCACTTATCTCCCCACGTAATGATAAGACAGGCACTGGGCCTGGAAAGGTCTCAGTGGTGAGTGTGAGTGTGCTGTGCAAAGCTTACGAAACAGCCTCTGCAGGACAGTCTTGAGATCCCACAGGGCTGAGCAGAAGAAACAAGGTTTGTAAGGCAGCAAAGGAAGCAATTATTTTGAGGGAGCATGGCCTATGGAAGAGACCTTTATCTCCTCTTCCTAACATTTCTGAGTCTGGGTCCTGGATCATAGCTCCACACCTTATCTAGGGTGTCTTAAAGTAGCACTGTTCTGACCCCATGGAGGGTAAACTTGCTTCACCGTTGCTCAGTGTAAGCCTTGGATGCCTTACAAACAAAATGTTGTCTCCCAACCCTCTGGTTCCTATCAAATAAGCTCGACCTTTTCTGTGCTTCACTTTCACCACCTGGGGCCTCAGCCTGGAACCAGGGCTAATTTCTGTTCACCACTGTCTGCACTGAAAACCCTGAGCACACCAATTGTCCTGGTCAGTCAACAGACTTCACCATCACAAAGGTGCATGCATTTAGTGGCTCCTGACTCTTAGAAAATCTGGAGTCTCCTCCCTCCTCCTGAAATGTGAGTGAGCACTCCCATCTGACTGAAAACAAGCAGGAGAAGCCAGGCTCTGTATCAGGCTGGCCTATGAGAGGGATGGTAGACACTGTCTTCCTAGTAAGAAGGCAGAAGGCAGATGCAAAGCAGGGGTAGACTGAGGTAGACTGAGGGCTGGCCTAGCATCTGAAGACTTGGGGTTCAGTGCTAACACTGATACCTACAGAGCTGCTGGCTTAGAACACTGGCCTAGCATCTCCTTTTCATTCTGATAGCATATACACCACTGTGTATCTGATAGGTTCTTAGATAATTCTGGAAGTCTATGTTCTAGTCCAGCAGAAAGAAAGAATATTCATGAATAAAAGCTGACCATTGTAAAAAGTTGGGTATGCTGGTATATGCTATAATCTCAGCACTTAGCAGGCTGAAGCAGGAGTTCAAAGCCAACATTAACCATATGCAAATTCCTGGGCTTACAAAGAAAAGTTGAGGGCTGTTGTTTGAACTTTGTCACTATAAAGTGAGCCGATAGGATTTTAGACATGATTTAAGTCCCATACCCTAAAGTCATGAGACCTGCCCCAGTCCTGGACGCCAGTGTACATTACATTATCACAGTACCTGCTGGCCTGAGAGGGTCGACTCCTCCAGTATGTACTGCTTCCGAATGGAGTAAAACATAGCACATTCTTTACTGAGACTTTCAAAACACTCCTTTTCTTCATCCCAATTCACCTGCTCCACAGAATTCAATACAAGGAAAGCATTCAATTCAGTGCTTTAACATTTCATTTCTGACCAGTTCACAGACTGAACAGTTAAAAAGAAACCTGGCTTTTCTGGCACAAAGGCCTGACTGGTAAGTATTGTTGGGATGACTAGGGGGATGGGTTGACGGAGACCTCAGTTGTGGGTTTTTTTCTTTTTAATCTTTTCCATTCCAAATGAAGGAATTCTCCCTCCAGTAAACACACACACACACACACACACACACACACACACACACACACACACACAGAGCTTATTTAGCATCTGCTGTTGTGTACCTCAGTGGCCAGTCGAAGAATGAAGATAGGCAGTCCCTCCAAAGGTGGCACATAGCTGTCAATCAGAAGAGGTAATCCAATCAGGTTCCCTTCCTGCTTGTGGGGACAAGGACAAGAAAGGTGGGTAAGAAATAATGACACTAGCCAGGTAGTGGTGGCTCATGCCTTTAAATCAAGCACTCTGGAGGCAGAGGCAGAGGCAGGCAGATTTCTGAGTTTGAGGCCAGCCTGGTCTACAGAGTGAATTCCAGGATAGCCAGGGCTACACAGAGAAACCCTGTCTTAAAAAACCATTAAGAAAGAAAGAAAGAAAGAAAGAAAGAAAGAAAGAAAGAAAGAAAGAAAGAAAGAAAGAGAGAGAGAGAGAGAGAAAGAAAGAGAGAGAGAGAAAGAGAAAGGGAAGGGAAAAGAAAAGAAAGGAAGGCGGGCACTCTGGCTGATAGGTTTCATGTCTCTGGTGCTTCTCCAAGCCTTGGCCTGTAGGTTGTAGGATGGAGGCTGTGAGCCGACAGCATTTAAAAAGAGACTGTGGTTGAGAAGAACTCTTTCTTCTGGATCTGCTTGCAAATGTCAGGACAGGAAGCCCCAAAGAACAAGGGCAAGAGGAAGAATGGAGCGAGTGTTAGAGTTTCATTTACTCTGCAGCCTGCAACGACTGGGGTTCAGCTTTTCCTCGTGAAAGAGTCCTTTGAGAGAGAACAGCAGGATGGATGGAATAGTATGGCTGTGTGACCTCCAGTGCAAATGAGAAATGGAGGAGATACCATGTATGATAGATACATGCTTCTGAGGGGAGGCCAGCCTTTTTGTCCCAACTTAGGGACTTGACTCTTACCTGAAAAATAACTCCAATGACTGCACCCACCTCATCAATTTAAAGATAACTCAAAGACATTCAGATAGCTCCACCCACCTTATTAATTTAAATAAAGATAACTCAAAGGTACTCACCTCATCAATTTCCACAGAGAAATAGTCTGCAAGCATCTCCGCTTTCTTCTTCAGAAACTCAACAATATACTCTGCAAGTCCTTCCTTTGGGCCGTCTTCCTCTGTCCAGCCACTTTCAGGACTGTCTAAGGCCAGCATGGCGAGGTCAAAGAGTGGTGCTGGCTCCTGGGAAGAAGCAAGAATGCAGGGATGAGGTGGGAAGCTTGAGCCTGTCAGACAGAACTCAGTTCAGATACAGAGCATCATCAGAGAAGGAATGGCCATTCATCAATGCTGGTTTCAATAGCCCTATTCTTAACAACAGGACAAGTAGACAGAAAGTCATTTTGGTGACAATCACCACCATGAGTGTGATACATGTGACATTTATAAACAGTCATAGCAAGAATATAATTTTTTTCAGATGACAACATAAGCTGACCAAACTCATGCTTTAGGCCTTGAAAAAAACCTCGGTAAGTATAAGCACACTCATGAATGTCTTTCAAATAAGCTAGAATTAAAGTAGAAATCAGTTATAAGTTTCTGGAAAATCTCCAAGACACTTGTCCCCAAATGATAGAGATCTAAATACCAACAGCCTGGCCTACTCAGAAAGCTCCAGGTCCTAGTGAGACATTCTGTCTCAAAAACAAAACAATGTCAAAAAACAAGATGAGGTGATGATCCCTGGGGAACAATGCCTGATCCTGTCCTCTACACAGGAAGAGCGCCTGACCCTGTCCTCTGGCCTCCACACAGGAGCAACAACTGACACTGTCCACACACAAACAAAAGAGACAACCTGAAAAGCTTTCACAGCAAGATCTTGAATCTCAATAAAAATTTCCTATCATGAAACCTCCATGCTCAGACTGTCCTAAACAATGAGTAGATAATACCAACCCTACAAAACCTTTTCAGAAAAATGGTAAAGCAGAGCTTACAATTCCTCTGAGGGCGGCCACTTTATCTTCTACTAAAACGCCACAAACAATACAAAAATGACAGACTAGTAACACTCATGAACACAGACATAAAACTTATAAATACAACGTTAGTAACACTCATGAACACAGACATAAAACTTATAAATACAACGTTAGTAACACTCATGAACACAGACATAAAACTTATAAATACAATGTTAGGAAATGAAATCTGGTAACATGTAACTAAGCAGGGTTCACACCAGGAGTGCAAGATTGTCTTAACTAAACATAGAAACTAGTCAATATATTTCACCATATTAATAGTCTAAAAATTAAAAATCATATCTTAGAGGAAGAAAAATCATTTGAAAACATTTCATTGTCTATTACTAAATTAAAAAGAAAAAAAAAAGATAATTTCCCCAACTTCCTATGGGCACCCACAAAAATTCACTCCCAGCTACTGGCATACTCAACATCAAAGAGTATGATCCCTTCCCTCAAGATCAGGACAAGAGAAGGGTTTCCATTCTTGCCGCTTTACTTAGCCCCGGACTGCAAGCCTTCAGACAAAGGGAGACATCCAAACTAGGTGTGAAGAGGGACAATTGCCTTCATCTCAATATTATAACCACTTACATAGAAAAACAGACTCTACAAAGGCTCTATCCAAACTGGCAGTTTTGCTTAACTGTTTGGCTAGTGCATTTATAATCTGCAATAAACGTCAGGAATTGAAACTGTTAAGTTGCCATGCATGGCACTTATAAAAAAGTGAATCATTAATAAAACAACTTTTCTCAAAAGTGATCTACAGATGAAATACAATCCTAATCAAACTTCCAAAAGGCTGAATTAAAATTAGGCACCAAAATCATTTGGAACAGATGGGCTAAAACTGTTAGAGGTCCAGAGTACAGTTCCATGGCAGGGTGTGTACCTACCACCGTGCCACAAAATAAAGAAAAGCAAACACACCCCATCCCTGTTCTGGCACAGTTTTATAGAATATTTCTATCTTTAATTTCAAGTAAATATATAGTAACTTCTATAATAAGCATTTATTTAAGCTGGCTATAAAAGTAACTATTCACCTGGAAAGATTCAACCACAAAAATGTCATTGCAGATAATATGGTACAGATGTTCCTAACAAACCTTGGGAAGTTAACATTTTGCTAAATAGGATATCACTTTATAGCTCATATTCTGAGAAATGACCAGGTGCAGTTTCAAAAGTGAGGAGGGGGCTGGAGAGATGGCTCAGCAGGTAAGAGCACTGACTGCTCTTCCAGAGGTCCTGAGTTCAAATCCCAGCAACCACATGGAGGCTCACAACCATCTGTACAGATACAGTGTACTCATATACAAAAATAAATAAATAAATAAATCTTTAAAAAAAAAAGTGAGGAGGAAAGAAACTTACCGATAACCTCAGAACACCGAAGTTGGCAAAATCATAAATGAGTATCTGGTAGAATAGCTCTTCACTGAAAATAAAAATGAAAGACTTTAAGAAAAATGAATGTGTGCTTGAAGCAGAACAGCAAGGGCAGGATGGGACAAAGATGCTGCTGCCTGGCTAAGGAGGTCCTCTCTGCATAGGACTAGGATTCCCAGTGTTGACTCCTGTCAGGACTCTGCAGGCACCTCTCCTGGACAAGTTCAATTACTAAGTCTGGCTCATCTCCTCACTAGGGCTGTAAAAGGTTTCAGACACTGGCGATGAATTTTAAGACACTGTTTACTGTTCCCCCAGTTAATGAAGAGCACTAGAGATCACCTTTGACAACTCACCATTCAACACCATAGGGTGGAGTGTTTGCCTAGCATATGAAGGCCTAGGTTCTACCCTTAGCACCACAGAAAGTGTGTACGTTTATGGAGTACAGAAAGGGCAGTGTTTTCCTGAATCATCAGAAACAAACCCTAAGGCAGAATTATCCTGCACTGCTGCGGGGTGTGGGAGGTAGGAGAAAAGGTCTTGCTATGTAGCCTGATCTGGAACTTACAATCATTCTTTACCTACACTTGACAAGTGCTGGATTGCAGGTATTTGCCCCATGTCATGGTTTAAATATGCTTGGCCATGGGAGTGGCACTATTTGGAGACGTGGCCTTGTTGGAGTAGGTGTGTCACTGTGGGTATGGGCTTTAAGACCCTCACCCTAGCTGACTGGAAGTCAGTCTTCCACCAGCAGCCTTCAGATGAAGATGGTGCAGCTCTGCCTGCACCATGCCTGCCTGGATGCTGTTATGCTCCTGCCTTGATGATAATAAACTGAACCTCTGAACTTGTAAGCTAGGCCCAATTAAATAGTCTTCATAATGTTGCCTTTGTCATGGTGTCTGTTCATAGCAGTAAAATCCTAACTAAGACACCCCATGTCTGGAAGTGTGTTGATATTTGTATTAGTATGTTGTACTGGCTGACAATAATCCAAGAACAGCTATTAAGTAGGTATACTGAATTACTAATTAAAACCACGTTCTTCCTCATATGCAAATCCTAACCTATAGTATAAATATGTAAACAAAGTACATGTGGGTACAGTTTAACATGTAGAAAGAAGAACAGGAAGGCTAGATATTAGGGGACGAGAAAGGACTAAACTCAGGTAAATGACACGAGCCATGAAAGCTCACTGTTTTCTAGTTCCAATACTATCGTCATCGTCTGAGATTTGCTACACTAAATCATTTTGGATTTCAAATTAGGGATGTCATGTGAGTAAGAAGTTGCAGTTTGGGTTCTAGCCTTGACTGCTACTGTGAGATCACCAAAGCTGCACACAGGTAAGCTGTAGAGACATGCAAGCCACACACTTACGAGTGCTAGAAAAGCCGAAGCAGTGAGAGGAGAGTTCCCAACAACCCAGCTCATGCACACTGTTGTGACCGGGTGCAACTGACAGAGCAAGGCTCTAAGGGGTGCAACCAACAGAGCAAGGCTCTAAGGGGTGCAACTGACAGAGCAAGGCTCTAAGGGGTGCAACTGACAGAGCAAGGCTCTAAGGGGCAGAGCTAGCTGTGGCTGAGCTCTCTGCTCCTGGACGGCCGAGGTGAGGAACCCAGCTGACTCATGCTCTGCCCACAGCAGCCAGGAGGCACTCTCATCACATTGCCTTTCCTACAACCACAGACCGTTTCTCCTCAAAAATGGAGACCAGATAAACCTATCTTCCTGTAAGTTGCTTCTCACCATATATTTGGTTGCAGGAATGAGAAAAGGAGCTAATAAGCTGAACAAGCCATGGGACTCAGCGCTATGACCCAAAGGCCCCCAACTCGAGAAATCACCCTGATTCTGTAGCAGGTACCGTGCCAGTAGTGAGCTTTAGGATGGGGACTCTTCTAGACTAGAGATGGCAAATAAATTTGTAGTTCATGTACCATGTCCATGCAGTGTTCAGTGTCTATTCTATCTAGAAGACCAAGAAATACCTTAAGGTCACAGAAAGAGAAGTCCCAGAGTAGATAGACAATGTGCGGTGGACACGAGGCGGCAGCATCCTCCCATAGACATCATCTATTTAAGGGTATACTTACTACAAGCTCTAGATGCAATAGATCTAAATTCCCTGGAAACAATTAAGATATCCCCAGGTTTAAAGAGGGTAAATGGCACTACTGGGCTTGCCATTCCTATGCAGTGCAATACCTGACTTTGGTGGCTGGGAGAGGCCTGGGCTTCCTTCTACTGCCTCTCGGCAACTCTGTTGCACATATGAGACACCAGATCTCTAACAGCATGAAGCCCTCAACATCTGGTCTTTAGCTAATGTTTACCGAGTGCTGAGCCAAGAGTTGGGCTTCTCAAGTTATTTATCCCTACAAAATCCCAATCAAATTGAGTCTTACTCACCCATGTATAGGTTAGATACATTAAATAGAGAATAGAAAAGAAATTTCCCGTCATGTAAATGGGAAACAGTCAACCCTGGATTTGAACTCATAGCTGGACTCTCAAGACTATCCTTTCCAGCCACTTCACCTGGTCCTCCAGCCCTGGTGCCCATCCCCAGAGATGGCTCTTGTGGTGGCTGTGCTGCTTTCATATAGAGATGTACCTGAGCTTGGTTGTGTTGAGGAGGTATAGCTTGGTCTGGTGTTGTGCCAAGGCCCACTGAGGATTCACACAGCCCACAAAGGAATGGTTACGGAGCATCTCCCGGAGAGCTAGAAACAAACAAAACCATGTAAGTAATGGAACTGTAGTAAAGACCTCTTCACACCTCCAGTCTCACACAAGTAAAGTTGCATCAACTAGGTTCCTGTTGAAAGAAATCAAATATGGGATAAAACAATCCACCTGCAAAAAGGCGAACGATTTATATAATCTGAAGAGAAACCAGACCGACAGAGTCAACTAACCTAGGACATGGGGGCTCACAGAGCTTGGGCCACTAACCAGGGAGCATGCAGAAGCTGGACTTAGACCCCTCTATATCTTTGTGGCAAATGTACAACTTGTTCTTCCTGTGGGTCCCCTAACAAGTCAGGCAGGGGCTGTCTCTGTCTCTGTTCCCTGACAATGAATCCCTTTCCCTATCTTGAATGCCTTATTGGGCCTCCGTGGTAGAGGATGTGCCTTGTCCTGCTGGGACTGGAAGTTCTCGGGTGGGGTTGTATCCAAGGGGACGGTGCAATGGGGGAAGGGATTTGTAAGGGTGGG
Organism: Mus minutoides; assembly: GCA_902729485.2. NCBI lineage: Eukaryota > Metazoa > Chordata > Mammalia > Rodentia > Muridae > Mus > Mus minutoides. The sequence continues at coordinate 56,997 of CACVCL010018348.1, read as the reverse complement.
ACTGGGAAGAGAGGAGGGAGGGGAGCTGTGATGAGGACGTAAACTGAATAAAATAAATATGTATATACTAAAAGGCTAAGGGTCAAAATGAAAGGCAGAGAGGGAAGCCAGAGATGTGGCGAGAGCTAGCTTTGCTCAGAGTGAAAGGTTTCTTCAGAGCTGGGCACTTGGGCATTTACAGGCTGTGCAGTGTAAAAGGACAAGAGAAGAACTGAAATGGGGAACCTGAAAGATCAATGCCCACTGTTGAAGCTGAAATTCCAAGGACTGCACCCCTCGAATAAACCCATGTCTATTGAACCACTTGATGAGAAGACCTTGACATCCTGGGTGTATAGTCATCAGCTGATCTCTGAATGGTTTAAAGACAGGCTACCTGAGAACCTTATTGGAGATTTTGGGTTAAATTAATAGCAGGCTCCAAGTAATTCCCCAAGATAAAGTACTAATAAGTAGCAGCTATGTGTGTGTGCGTGGTATGAGTGTATGTGTGTATTATTATAAAAGAGAAACAGGGAACCACGTTTCCGAGTCCAGAAACAAGCATAGAAGACCTGCAGACTGTAGACAGATCATGGACGGAGCGCTGAGGGTCTCAGATCATGGACAGAGCACTGAGGATCTCAGATCATGGACGGAGCGCTGAGGATCTCAGCGACTTCTGAGCAGGACAGGACTGCAAATGTAAGCAGAACTCAGAAGAACTGGGTAGGACTTCTGAACACTTAGAACTGACTGCTGCTGAAACAAAGGCAGGCAACGTGCTAGACTACGTCAGTGGGCCAAAGAATGCTCACAATCCAGCCTAGACAGGCAAAGAAATGCTCACAATCCAGCCTAGACAAGCAAAGAGACACTCACAATCCGGCCTAGACAGGCAAAGAGGCGCTCACAATCCGGCCTAGACAGGCAAAGAGGCGCTCACAATCCAGCCTAGACAGGCAAAGAGGCGCTCACAATCCAGCCTAGACAGGCAAAGAGAAGACTCGAGGACAAAAGAACACTAACATCAACTCAGAAAAGAGGGCTGACCATGGGTATGAAATATATGATTCATGGCTGAATTTTTAACAGTAGTAATCATAACAGTACTACTACCTTCAATACCCAAGAAAAACCATTATCAACCTGGAGTTTCAAATAGAAGTGAATTTGGAGGCTGGAGAGATGGCTCAGCGGTTAAAAGCACTGACTGCTCTTCCAAAGGCTCTGAGTTCAAATCCCATCAACAACATGTTGGCTCACAATCATCCATAATGAGATCTGACACCCTCTTCTGGTGTGTCTGAAGATAGCTACAGTGTACTTACATATAACAATAAATAAATCTTAAAAAAAAAAAGTGATTTTGAGGAAACAGAACTCAACTTATCATATGTTTGTGAGTTTTCACGGCTGTGTAAGTTCTGTAACGATGTCTCATACAGAAGCTTGCTATCTTCATCTATGGAATAAGCACCAGCAATCCCTCCCTTTCTACTGGAAACTCCATGTCTTTACAGGATGTTCTATGTAGGTGGACATGATTATTTTTAATGCTGGAGAACATCAAATAATCTTGACTAATGACCCACTGGAGGAGAAAGAGCAGTGGAATCACTTGAAATGAGGCCAGAGTCTCCAAGAGGAACACTTGTGGCCTTCTATCCATCTCCAGCTACTGTGGGGTGGGGTGGGGGGACTCAGCCAGCAGGAAAACAGACTCCACGTCTGCTGGTCCAGCACAGGCCCTTTTTCACAGGACTTCAAGGACTGTGTTTCACCCCACCTGAAACACTCCTCTAGCCTCAGTTTCTCCTATGTGTTTTCCTCCATTCTTCAAAGACCAAAATACACAAAATCCTTCTTTTATATCAAAGCTAAGCCTTACACTCTACTTAAAAATGAGACTGTGTCTGGATCTTGACATACTCTCCGCACCAACAAAGAAAGCTCAGCTAAGGAGGAGTCCTGCTAAATAGATCAGACAGCACCCTGCCTTATTCTAGTATTTAAAACTGCTTTAAGAGCTCCCAGCTTGGAAAGCAATACAAGAAAAGAACAACCACAGCACATTTCATGGAAATAAAACTCAGAAGCCAACTGGCAACGCGTACAGTGGGCAGAAGCCCAGTCACAGGAAGATGCTGCGCATTACATGTAGCATGCCAGAGTGACAGAGGGGTGGGCGGAGGAGGCAAAGACAGACAGACCTGGAGCAATTTATGAAACAAAGTTCAGGCCTTCCCATGTGATGTGATGGTGACTGAGACAGGAAATGAAGAGGCTGATGTAGAGCAGCTGTTGGAGAAGGTTCAGGGTTAGTGGGGACAGTGCCACTCTGCTCCTGAGCTCTACAGCCTTTTCAAAAATTAATCCAGGAGGTAGATGTGCTAGAAGAGCCCTACAATCCCAGCTCTAGAAGGCGGGAGCAGAGCTGAGAACCCAGGTTAATGTGGGCTACCCTGAGCTAACAATTAGACCCTGTCTCAAACAAGATGATTACGATCCAGATGGTCATAATACATAATTTACAAAAATATTGAAATTGACTTATTCTCATTCTTCCCCTCTCCTGTGTGTGTGTGTGTGTGTGTGTGTGTGTGTGTGGTCATGTACTTGCCACAGGACAAATGTGGAAATTAGAGGACAACTTTCAGGAGTTAGTTTTCTCTTTCTTCTGTGTGGGTCCCAAGGATCAAACTCAGGTTATCAAGCCTTGTGGTGAGTGTTTATACTCACGCTGCAGCCTTCTGGGCTTACTCCTGACAGATGAAACCAGAAAGACCAAGGCTAGATGACAGACTCAAGCAGAGCTGCCACCTGGAGCCTGCACACTACCCTATTCTCAGAACATTAGTACCTCCTAAGGTGTGGCCAGTCTCCTTACACACCTGCTTATACCCCTGACCTCATCCTCTGAAGAGCATTCAGCTAGTTTCCTAGTAACAGGACTAGGATGAAGTCTGGCACCCAAGTATTCTCAAAAGCTATTTCTAAGGATGACAGGGACTTATCAGCCTTCAGGATATAAAATATTCCAAGTTTTTAACATGGTCTTATTAGTTACTTCTAATCAGTCTGTAGTCTTCTGTAAGTTATTAGTGTCTTATTAGTTACTTCTAATCAGTCTGGTAATCTTCTAGGATAAATACTACTACTTTCTGAGGCAAAGAACAGCTCAGTTATAGTGTGAGGTCACACAGCGGCAGTGGAGTCCAGGATATGAACTGAGCCAGCGGCAGGACCTGTCCACCCCCAGCTAACCACACCCCCATCTGGCAGGATAAGGACTTTGCTGCTCATTCACAATGCTGCTTTTAGCAATAACAGAAACAAAGCAGAAATTTCTGCAATGACCATTATAGTCAACCCTTCCAGTAATAGAAATACCAGTTAATTCTGCTTAAAAATCAATAGATTCTTCCCCCTTGTCTTCCTGTAGAGAACAGTCCTCTGGGTAAGGGAAAGAGCTTGCCCGTGCGGCATGAGGCCATGCCCACCCGACAACCTGAGTGCTTTCTGCTCACTGCCGCAGATCTCAGCACTTACGTACTCTCATGGCCCCGCTCATTAATTTCTTCCTGGAGACTCAAAACGCTGGTGAGGTTAATGATCCTCCTCCGGGGGTAGCAAGCAGCTGTCATTTCCTTCCCGGAATCATTTTCCACCATTTCCACATCAGAGTCCTCCCGATGTCTCTTTCTGCAATGAAGAGAAGAACTGTCAGGTTGTTATTCTTGCATTTTATGTATAGCTCAGCTAAATGTAAGGATTGTACTTTGGAGAAAGGAGCAGCTTCTCCCTGCTATGGCTGCATCTACACAGCTGTGCCATGGTAGACCAGCCTTTCCCTGCTGTGGCTGCATCTACACAGCTGTGCCATGGTAGACCAGCCTTTCCCTGCTGTGGCTGCATCTACACAGCTGTGCCATGGTAGACCAGCCTTTCCCTGCTGTGGCTGCAGCTACACAGCTGTGCCATGGTAGACCAGCCGCTGTCCTGTGTCACATTACTTGTCTGACAATACTCAGATCTCAAGGCCTTTGAGCAAGTAAACTGACCTTGTCAAGCCTCAGTCATGCTTCCTGCCATGATGATCATGGACTAATCCTCTGAATTATGTGGAAGCCCTTAAATGTTTTCTTTTATAAGTTGCCTTGGTCATGCTGTTTCTTCATACCAATAGAAAAGTAATTAAGACAAAAGACTTTGGGAAAGGTGACACTTGAGCTGAGACATGAATGGCAAGAGTCCAGCATCTCCTAGGCTGAGAAACACCAAGGGCAGTAAAAGGATGGAAGCTCAGCCAACCAGACTAGCCATGAGTCACTTGGCTATCGTACTGTAGTGAGATGCAGGCTATCGTTAGTGTGCAGTGGGAAGCCTTGGGAAGGTTTCAGGATAAGCAACACATCCCTATTATTGCTTTAAAGTGTTTGACTACTCTGTAATAAATAGCACTTAATTCTCCAAACGATGAACAAGTGAAATATTCCCCGGCAGGGTAAGAGCATTAAATAAGAAAATACATATAAAGTACCCATGCTTGAAAAATACCTGCATCATTTTATTCTATGGGAAAACTTGCTTGGATGCTGCCTTGCTTAGACAGTAAAGGAATGATCAACTGGAGTTAAGTAGTATGTTTAAGTACAATGTTCACTTCAGTGCCAGAGTTAAGTGACATTAAATTGAGCACTAGGGTCAATACTAACTCATGACATGAAACCTAGCCACCTCCTGAGTCTCCCAGAGACTCAAACTGTGAACTTGTAAAGCATGCACTAGAAATGTTCAAGGTTAAATGACAGCCTCTTGACTTTAGCTCCTCACGACTCTTTTCCCACAAGCTCGCAGACTTGAAGAAATCCTGTAAACCAGGCTGCTTCTGGAGGACCAGCGGCAGCTGCGGCAGGATGGAAGCGCCATTTTGGGCTCCTCTCTTCAGTCATCTCTGATGGCAAGGCTTTATTAAAAACAGAAGCTACATCTCTGTGCCTGCTGATGTACTAACTAATATAAAAGAGTAGACATTTAAGGACTCTCACAGGAAACCACATGAGCCACTGTCAAATGCAGACAGTAAACAAGGCCACCACACTGCCCCAGTAGAGTAGAAGGAGCAACTGATTTGTGGAGAACCTGCTAGAAGAGTTTTAGTGAGGAACACAGGAGGCCATACCTGGAGCTGCCTGGACTGGAAGTGGGTGCCACTTTCTGTGCAGTGTCTAAAGTCCCCATTACTGATTCCCTCTCCAAGTTCTCCCTCTCAGCAGCTGCTTCAATGGGGGCTGGGAGCTCAAGCATCTCCTCGTCCTTCCGAGTGGCCTTCTCAGGAGACCCCTCTGTCCTATCCACTTGGACAGCGTCCTGGGGCTGGCTAAGACGAAGGCTGCTTACAGGCTGCAGAAAGGCGTCAAGCTTCTGGTCCCGGGAGTCCGTACGAACCATCTGGTAAGCGTAGACCTTGTCGCCGCTTCCACTAGTAGACGAGGAAGCCACACCTGTCGTGGGTCTAACTGCCTCCCCAGAGGGCCCAGCAAGTCCTGGAAGCAAGGTCTGTTTCAAAAGAGAAAAGAGTAAAAAAGGCACATAAATGTCCAGATCCCAAAAAAGAACAGCAGTGGACAAAGATGTCAGAGCTAGATGGAGTTACATCACAGTATAACATTCAAGAATTAGGCAAAGTCAGCCGGGCGTGGTGGCACACGCCTTTAATCCCAGCACTTGGGAGCCAGCGGATTTCTGAGTTCGAGGCCAGCCTGGTCTACAAAGTGAGTTCCAGGACAGCCAGAGCTACACAGAGAAATTGTGTAAAAACCAATAAATAAATAAATAAATAAATAAATAAATAAATAAATAAATAAATAGAATTAAGCAAAGTCTTATAATCTTAAAATTAGGTTAAAATGAAATGTGAAAAGTTTTTATATTTTGACTATTTTTCTACTATAAAAAGATTCTATTTTATTTTTTATGATAAAACACACACAGCAGGAAACAAATCATTTTAAGCAACTTTAAAGCTAGAATTCCATGGCAGTGAGTACACTCACAGAGCTGTGACTCTATCTCCAGAACTTTTCACCCTCAAAATTCACACTTAACTTCCCATTCCCTCTTACCTTAGGCCCTGGAAACTATCATTCTGCTGCCTTTTAAAATTTGCTGGGGGACTGACCCCACGACTCTCATGAGCACTCTACCACTGACCTATAGTCTCAGAATTCTACTTTTAAATATACTTACTTCCTTCATTCTGTCCACTGGAGTCTGAAAATCAGTGACTACCCAGAAACTGTGAAAACCCAGGTCCCAGATCCTGGATACTGTTTACCAAATACCAATTCCTGACATGAACTAGAGCACCTTCGAGAAACAGCCAATCTAGCAGGGGCTGGAAAAGAAGCACAAGGCTGCCCACAACATCTTGCATTGCCAGACACAAAAAAATCATGAAGTCTAATGGTACTGGGTCCAAAAAGATGAAGGAACAACGAAAAGGGACTGCAACTGGACAAGAAAATGGGAAAAGGACAAATGCCTACAAGTGACTAACATGGTTGCTTTGTTGATTGCTGTGACTCAGGACCCAGAAAAGGAAGCAGGGAGGGAGCAACAGTTCTAACACGGAAGAGAAAGTTTTATGCAGAAGATTCCTGTCAGTTAATACAGGACAATTCTTAGGCAAATGGATGGAACTAGAAAATATCATCCTGAAAGAGGTAACCCAATCACAAATGCACTCCCTGATAAGTGGATATTAGCCCAAAAGCTCGGAATATCCAAAATACAATTCATAGACCACATGAAGCTCAAGAAGAAGGAAAACCAAAGTGTGGATGCTTCAGTCCTTCTTAGAAGAGGGAAGAAAATACTCACAGGAAGAAATATGGAGACAAAATGTGGAGCAGAGGCTGAAGGAAAGGCCATCCAGAGACTGTCCTACTTGAGGATCCTTCCCATATACAGTCACCAAACCCAGACACTATTGCAGATACCAAGAAGTGCTTGTTGACAGGAGCCTGATATAGCTGTCTTCTGAGAGGCTCTGTCAGAGTCAAATACAGAGGCAGATGCTCACAGCCAACCATTGGACTGAGCACAGGGTCCCCAAGGGAGGAGTTAGAGAAAGTACTGAAGGAGCTGAAGGGGTTTGCAACCCCATANATAATCAGACGGGAACCTGGAGTAAAGACTGGATTGATATATAAAAGACTGGGTTTAGGATCTGCAAGGGATGAGCTATCCAGAGAAATTTCATAATAGCAAGAGAGAACTCCTTAGAGAACTGTCTCAAGCAGAAGAGAGAGAGAGAGAGAGAGAGAGAGAGAGAGAGAGAGAGAGAGAGAACTGTCTGGAGATCTTCAGAGAAAGCAGAACAGAGGCTGCCAGCTTGGCCCTATGATTTGACTTGGAGTTGTTTGCTTTTCCCGCTTCCGGAAACCCCTTCTCTCAGAACCTCTCTCCAAGGAGAAGCTGGTCCTTGGCAGTTCATAATTTTGCTACAACTTCTACACCGAGAAGGCCACGTGAGAGACCCAGAAGAGTCCAGTGCACTTGCCAAGAGCACTGTGGTCAAGGATGTCATGCTTGCTTCCTAACAAGCAGGCAGTATGGCGATGCTGCGGTGTCTGTAACTTAAACACAGGGAGAGAAGGAGAGCTTGACTGCAGGTTCCAGCAGGGAGCACTACTTACATACCTTAGACCTAGGCCTGTCCTCCCCTAGGTCCTCCTCTGTTCAGGAAAGAGCATGTAGCTTTCCGAAAGATGGACATGGGGCGGTGAGGAAGGGGACACCTGTTTAGCCAGCTAGATCAGCTGGTGATCAATGGGGTGACAGATGTCACAAGCAGATTGCTCTCACATCCCACAGGGATAGAATAACAGGGATAAAGCCCGGTGTGCTCCTGCAGGGGATAGGGACTTACCAGTCATTTAGCCCGGTGTGCCCCTGCCGGGGATAGGGACTTACCAGTCATATTAAAGTTTCACTATGTGCTCTCTCTCACCCCCCCCCCCAGCTGCTTCTCACAAGAAAGCCGTGACTCCATCCCATAACCCACTGCAGAAGCAAGACCAGCATTTGCCTCCTCACTACCAAAAGGAGTAGGATGGACACAAAAGGATGAACCCAACAAAGAACGTCTTCAGATAAAATTACTAGGGTAAAAAGGATGGGAGCGGCAAGGGGACAGTCATCTGGCAAACTGACTGTGGGCTGCAATTCAGGGAAGTTCTGAGCCAGATTGATGATGATGATGAAATGAATGCAGTCCACAGCACTGAACTGTGTATATGGTTAAAATGCTTCAGATGCTACACTCTATGTTACGGCTTTTTTACCATATTTTGTAATATCAAACATCAGCTCTTGAACTAGAGTATGAGAATTTATAGCCACTGGCAGTGAAAAAAACTAAGGTATAATAACTTGGATTTTTTTTTTTGAGGGATCAAACTAGAATGAACAAAACTTATAAGAAAAGAAATCTAGGCAAAAATAATGTTTTTGTGTTTGAATATAGTTATGCCCTTAGATTTCCAACTCAAAGCAATATAGAGAATCAGAGAGAATGAAATAACACTACAAAGAAACAGCCAATCAATCTAAATGTACATTATGCTACAAGAAACAGAGACGCCAATGAGAACAGCAATTTTAACAAAGAAGCCAAGGCTGGCAAGATGGCTCAGTGGGTGGAACGCTGTCACCACACTGCTGCCATGATGGTCACCTTGACAACTCACGCTAATCCCTGCAAGTCACCACGAGGAGACACCCGACTCATCAAAGTTACCTTCTGATATCTGCATGCTTGCCACAGTGCGTGTGTGTCCCACCCTCCATTTGCACACACACACAAATAGTTGAAAGGAGGTGGCTTTACTTAATTGAAAGGGACTTAAGAGACTTCAGGAAGGGAGGCCTGGAGGTATACACCTGGAATCACAGGCAGAGGCGGAGAGGCAGAGAGGCAGAGAGGCAGAGGCAGAGAGGCAGAGAGGCAGAGGCATCAGAAGTTTAAGGTTCCTCAGCTATATGCAAATTCAAGGGCAGCCTAGGCTATAAAACCCCGTTTCCCCCAAAATAAAAATAAACACAGACAGAGAACCAACTTAAGAGACTTAAAACATGTAACAAGCAAATATTATGACCCTTACTTCTTTGGATGTAGATTTGAACACACCTACTGTTAAACAGACTCTCAGGATAGTTAAGATATTTGAATAAGATTAGATAGTAAGTGATGTTATTGCTATTAATTTTATTGTCTGTCATTTATATTATGGTTATAGAAGAAACTTTTTAGATGTATAATGAAGTACTAAGGAAAAAATCAATGTTTAAGATGTCTTTAAGATACACTTTTTTCTCAATGGGAGGAGAGGCCCTTGGTCTGGCAAAGATTACATGCCCTAGTACAGGGGAATGCCAGGGCCAGGAAGCAGGAAGATTGGGAAGCAGGGCTGGGGGTGGGGAGGAGGGAGGGTATACGGTACTTTCGGTATAGTATTTGAAATGTAAATGAAGAAAATATCTAAAAAAAAAAAAAAGAAACACTTTTTTCTTCCCTAAGTAAGACAAGAATATATAAAACCAGTGGGGCAAAATGCTGATGTAATTAGAAAATGCATACAAATTAAAAGAAAGTATCAGCTCTATTCAAAAACTGAACACCTTTCATGGAAGAGGTAGGGGCATCTGCTGTGCAAGCCTGAGGACCTGGTTCAAATGCCCANCACTCGGGAGGCAGAGGCAGGCGGATTTCTGAGTTCGAGGCCAGCCTGGTCTACAAAGTGAGTTCCAGGACAGCCAGGGCTATACAGAGAAACCCTGTCTCGAAAAACCAAAAAAAAAAAAAAAAAAAAAAAAAAAAAAAAAAAAAAAAAAAAAAAAAAAAAAAAAAAAAAAAAAAAAAAAAAAAAAAAAAAAAAAATATATGAAGACAATTCAAGGTTATAACAAAAAATCTAAGTTTTCCTGATGTGGAACACATTTCAAAGCAGCGCAGGCTCAGAAAGACGGTGGAGGCAGATACGCTCACCTGGGTGAAATACATCCTGGAGGAATTGGAGCCCAGCAGCTTGCTCTCAATGTGCTGCTGCACACACTGCAGAATGCTCTCCTCGTGCAGAAAGTGAACTTCGTGCTTGGTGGGGTGTACATTGACGTCCACGTTCTGAGGGCTGATTTCCAAACTAGCATGAAGAGAGAAAGGCCATAAGAGATGGGAAAAAATCTACATGTGGTGACATGTGATGACCAGACAACATGGAAAAGGCCGAATCACCATGGCTTCACACCTCAAGATTAAGTCAGAGAGATTGCATGCTATCTCTGGTACTCAGGAGCTGTGTGGCTTTTGGGGACTTGCATCACTGTCCTTGGCCTTAGCATCATTTATATACTGGACACAGCAGCTCTCCTAACTCCAGAGTTACAGTGGGAATTAAGTTTATTCAAGGCATCTTGCGGGGGTGTGTGTGTGTGTGTGTGTGTGTTAGTTACTGCATGTCAGCTGTCAGCAGAAGTGCTGGATTATGTGACCTCAGGCAAGTAGCCAATATCTCTGAATGTTTTCTCAGCTCTAAAGACAGGGTAACTATCAACTGTCCCTTCCCTCACTTTTCAGACGATGCAGGACTCTCTAGTCAACTCATAGCTCTTACCCCACTTTGCATTATGAAGCTCTGTCAGTAGAGGGCACTACAGGGACAACAGGAAGGGTCTTCTTGCATACAAAGCTCAGCAGCACAGTTTCTTCTTAAGGGCAGTACACCCCACAGCAACTCCCTCGTGCCGAGGACTGCCTCATGCACTTCTCCCAGGTGCAGCAAGCCATAGGCACATTCTCTCATCAGGACCTTATCTCAGCAACAGGGTGGTGAAGACCGGAATGGCAAGAGACTCTATTACTCTCTGAGCCCTGGGGAGGGCTGCTCTCTGCATCTGTTGTTCCTGTCATTGGTCTCTCACTATTTAACCCTCTGGTACTTGACTTCAGTATTCATTTCTTCATTAAACTTTCCTTGTTCTCTATCTCCTATTTAGATCCTGCCTGGTACAGAACAAGCTGATGACATTACAGCAAGAAAACACATGATGGAGTCAACAACTGTACATGATTTTTAACTTTTTCTCTCATTTCAGTGAGAACAGAACAAAGACAACTTCCTTTTTTTGAGACAGGGTCTTGTTATACTGGCCTAGAAACTTAAAATTGTCCAAAACACTGGATTCATAGGAGTGTTCTAGAAGGCTCAGCTGAGAATTAACTTTCCAACATAGTTTCTGCCAGGAGGCTAAGGTTTCAAACTTGAAAGATTTCAGTATGTACTGGGCCCTTGTGCAGCTGTGATGCAGAGAACGGTCATTCTTCACGCTGATTTTTAGAGAGGCTTTTTCAGACAAGCACAATAAGCTATAAAGACTGAGTGGAGTTTGGTCTAGATCAAGCAAGCCTTCAAGTATGTGTGGTGATGAAACATGGCTGCTATAGTACTTAAGGAAGCCACTGGCATCTGCCAAGCTAAGGCAAGAACCTACGAGAAGGCAGGCAGGCAAAGGCAGTTACCACAGGCCCGCCAACCAGAATTCATGTAATGAGGAAAGAAAAACTGACTCTAGAAATGTGTCTTCTGACTTCCACACGTGTCCCTTGCGTCCTGTGTCCCATGCTCTCTTGCTCCTTCTTTTTCTTACCCCCCTATCTCTAAATCAAATAAACAAAGAAACAGAATCTTTTAAAATGTTTACAGAGTCCTCACTGGGCAGGATGCTGTTTCTTGGCCCAAGTGGAAGGAAGCACAGAGTCTCTGAATGAGTGAGAATGGTGCCATTTTCCTATGGAGGGACAGGGCATCCTTTCAGAGCAGTGACCAGGACCCACCCTGGCTGACAACCTCTTTCACAGAGCCCTGACAGGTCTGATGCTACATTACCTGAGGTACAGGAATGGGTGTGTGTTTTTGGGCAAATATGCTGCATATACAGTTTCTATGGCTTTTCTCAAGGCAGCTGATTCTACCAGACGGTCTGAAAAATCAAAAGGAGAGTTAACCAGATCACACTTGTCCTCAGATGAGGTCACAGCTGCATCCTCACACATGGCCATAAAGTCACCCCTGGAGTGGCAACCTTATCAGATGCCCAGGAACAAAAGCCCCCTTTATCTGTCAGCACCTCCCAGCATCTCACTACAGGCCTGGGGTGTCCAGTTCTGCCTGCTCGCTTGCCTTCCTCTCATCAGCCCACGTGCATTACGTTAGCTTTGCTGTCACTGGCCTTCAGCAGCTCTCAGACATTTCAATCCACAAAGACACAATCCACCAATCGTACATGCCAACTGCTGAGAGAAACCATAGCAGTGGATCAACTAACTCCAGCCCAAGAGTCCAGCCCTACACAGAGATGTGTGTGATCCACAGCGAGGTGAGAGAACACTAACTTTGTCCAGAGAGTTCAATACTAAATGACAAAGGCTAAGAACAAACTCCCCAGCATTTCAGGCAGTATAAACAGCTCAATGCATGGTTAAGGTGATTTAAGACCTAGGCTTAGAGAGTATAGAGAAAGGCTAGAAGTTAAGACTAAAGACAAAGGAAGATCTATTATCAGAAGATTCTTTCTCCTGAGACAGACTTTAAAGAATAGCTTAATGAACTGGCAGCCAAGAATATGCCATATCTTTGTATTTCTAGCAAGAGTGATAATTTTATCAGTGATGAGGCTATTATTTTTTGAGTGATCCCCACACCCACAACCCCTTCAACAATACCACACTGTGCTCTATAACACTGTCCTGACCACACAGGCCTGGTGCTGTACCTAACAAGACAGACCAAGCCAAGCTGCTGAGGCCTCTGAAGGTGAGGCAAGCTTTCACAGTGACGGCTGCATATATAGGACAGATTAGGAAGCTGGCCTTTTTTGCCATTATGAACAAGTTAGGCAGCATTAACACATACCATGGCTCATGAACCCAGCAGAATCTGACAGGCCAGTCAAATGATGCTTGGTTGACGTCTGCTTGTCTGTTCTATAGTCAACATGTATGATATAAAGCAGTTATTCTTTTAAAAAAGTCTTAAGTATACTTATTTTGGGGGGAAGGTACAGGAACATGCGGAGGACAACTTGCAGGAGTCAGTTCTAAGATGTGGTCTTGGGACCAGAACTCAGGTCACCAGGCTTGCTGACAAGTGCCTTTACCTGTCGCGACTTTACACTGTCTCCTAAAGCTGTTATTCTTATGCTTAGAACAAAACAAATGAAAACCTTGTTCCTAAACCTGACATGTGACAAGCCTTATTATTTATTAGGCTTACGACTTCTTAATATAGTAGGAAATATGCCTGCTAATATAAACGGTATTAGCAGAACGTGTCTAAGAGTGGTTGGCCTCTTCTAACTGCTCCTGGATTGCTCTGAACAATAGCTGTAGAGTATACATGATGAGTTGGGAGGTGGTAGTGGACACCTTAATCCCAGCACTCAGGAGGCAAAGGCAGGTGGATCTCTAGGAGTTTGATGCCAGCCTGGTTCCAGGGCTGTTATACAGAGAAACCCTGCCTCAAAAATCCAAAACCAAACCAAACCAAACCAAACCAAAATTATCAGACTATCCAAACCTGAGGGCTGGGAGGTGCTCAGCAGCTGAGTACACCCATGTACACTGCTGCACCATTCACAACAGCAAGGACACAGAAGCAGCCTGCATGCTATCACCAGATAAATGGGTAATGGAAATGTGGTCCATAAGCACAACAGAATTTTATTAAGTCATAAAGGAAAATCAAGTTTGCAGAAAAATAAATGGAACTTGAAGTGATATTAAGAGAGGTAACCTGACCTCGGAAGACACATGTGGCACAGAACAGAATACTGGGACATGGAAATGGAAGGGGAATTCCTAGGCAGGGCCTGGGTGGGTCTCATAACACATGGTGGTTCACAACCATCCTTAACTCTAGTTCCAGAGGAATCAACCACTTCTTGCCTCCAAGAGCATCAGGCACACACATGGTGAATAGACATACAGAGAGGCAAAACATTCACACACGTAAAATAAACTTACCTTATAAGCCTATATCTGTCATAAGGTGTACTATCCCCATTCATTCTCTCAGTACTCATCTTAAATCTCTATTCAACAGATTCTTAGTAAACTTCAATTTTGTTTCCAAAAAAAGGACTTTGAAGTTAAGAATATTGAAAGTCAAATGTGTGGAAAGATGTTTCTCGTGTCTGAAAGGACCCTGAGTTCTGACTACTGAGGCAGAGCGGTACTGTGACTCTAGCACCATCAAACCCTTGTAATATACTATTAGGCTACACGAATCTGAAAGTCTAATAGTACTCACTTAATAAAAATTATGTAAATAACATGTCCCCAGAGAGATAAGAACTTGGAGAGAATTTCAAGCTAATTTAATTTCTTGATTTCTAGAATTATCCTTAGTATCATAAATTTCATTCTTTAAAAGAAATATTCTTAAGATTCTTAGGATTCAGCGTTTTAGTGACAATGCCTGTGTGGTTTGAATATGCTTGGCCCCAGGAATGGCACTATTAGGAGGTGTGGCCTTGTTGGAGTAGGTGTGGCCTTATTAGAAGTGTGTCATTGTGGGGGTGGTCAATGATACGGCTCCCCCTAAGCACGTGGGAGTCAGACTTCTCTTAGTGGGTCTTCAGATGAAGATGAGGCACTCTCAGCTCCTCCTGCATCATGCCTGCCTAGATGCTGCCTTGCTCCCGCCTTGATGATAAAGGACTGAACCTCTAAACCTGTAAGTCAGCCTCAATTAAATATTATCCTTAGAAGAGTAGCCTTGGTCATGGTGTCCATTCACTGCAGTAAAACCTAAGTAAGGCAATGCTTATACTAAAGTGTTGATTTTTTGCTGTACAATGTGGAACAGCAGCGCAACCTAGAGGTAGAATAGGGTCTGTGATGCCAGCACAGAGGAAGGCAATCTGGCCTACACTGCTCAAGGGAAAGAAGCAGAGTGTGACACCCAGCAACACAGACAAGATAAAAATGACAGATGCTTCCTAATCAGGCCAAACCGTGACATGAAGTTCCCCATGTGTGATTGCCCTGGGAGTTAGGAACTCTCGGCTTCCATACAGCTCTCTGTGAGACACTGAGTCCTTCCTCACTTACGGTTGATGAAGAGTAGGAAGATGCACTTCTTCACTGAGTAGTTTGCATTCGATATATAGCCATTCATTTTGAACGCTAGGGTTTTATCCTCACACCCAACTTCTATCAGTTCTCTGTTGAGAAAAGAGAAAATTTGAGACTTTTGAAAGCACAAGAAATCTTACAGTCAAAAAAAAAAAAAATCACAATAGTAAAAAACAGGGTTCCTTCCTGTACTGGCTGGTTTTGTGTGTCAACCTGACACAGGCTGGAGTTATCACAAAGAAAGGAGCTTCAGTTGGGGAAATGCCTCCATGAGATCCAGCTGTAAGGCATTTTCTCAATTAGTGATCAAGAGGGGAGGGCCCATTTGTGGGTGGGGTCATCTCTGGGCTGGTAGTCTTGGTTCTATAAGAGAGCAGGCTGAGCAAGCCAATAAAGAACATCCCTCCATGGCCTCTGCATCAGCTCCTGCTTCCTGACCTGCTTGAGTAACAGTCCTGACTTCCTTTAGTGATCAACAGCAACGTGGAAATGTAAGCTGAATAAACCCTTTCCTCCCCAACTTGCTTCTTTTTTTTTTTTTTTTTTTTTTTTTTTTTTTTTTTTTTGGTTTTTCGAGACAGGGTTTCTCTGTGTAGCCCTGGCTGTCCTGGAACTCACTCTGTAGACCAGGCTGGCCTCGAACTCAGAAATCCGCCTGCCTCTGCCTCCCGAGTGCTGGGATTAAAGGCGTGCGCCACCACGCCCGGCTCCAACTTGCTTCTTGGTCATGATGTTTGTGCAGGAATAGAAACCCTTCTAAGATACTTCCCATAAACCATCTTTACCCCACAAAACAACCTGAGACTAGGTTCAGGTGAGGTCCTATAAGTATTCTCAACATCTGTCTATCCATCTATCCAACCACCTACCCTTCTCTGTCCTACTCAGTGTTTTCAAGTACTTGTGCTGAGTGCCGGGCACTACTCTAAGCTCCCAGTCCTTACTTGGCTTAAATATTTTGTTATCATAACTAAGTCCCAAAGTTTTAAGCCTCAAAATTCATCTCTGCTGACCTGAAACCTTACTGTACTGATTTCTGCCATAAAGGACTCCAAGAGAACGGGTAAACAAGAGCCGGTCTCTGAAAAGCCCCACTTACTTCTTGCTAAGTGTTCAGAGTAGCCTACTGACAGTCAGCTGACTCCAGCAGTCTTCACACTCTTGACTCTCTCCAGAGATTTCCCTTCATGCCTTGTTATTTGTCTGTGGCATCAGCATAACTTGCTAATGGATGGCATAATTCTCTCATTTCCTTCTGACTAGAGTCCTGTGAGAACAATCACTCCAGCTGCTCACTACTGCATCCCTAGATTTTACTGCATAGACAGAGGCTGCTTTTCCTGCAGTAGGCCTCGAGTCCCTGGGTGGAGAGTGCAGTCTGCAGGGTTATACAGCCTGCAGGGTTGCACATACTCAATGACATACACAAATTCTTTCTTCTCCAATGTTCCAGGAGGCCAGACTGGAAGCCTGCTTCTGGAAATGCTCTCTAGGGATGGGGTCTAATCTCTTACACACCATGGGACTCCATAGCAACTAGTACTCAGTCTTAAAATCTTATCCAAAGCTCTTAAAAGCTACCCTGTAGAAAACAGAGATCTTCCTTTGCTCTAGGAATACAGTTTTTATAATTAACTCATTTACATTTAATTAGAAAGAAAAATGTGATAACAAACTACTTGTTCCCTTGGTTTGACTCAAAGAATGAACAGTCTGTCCTTGGAAGAGAATTCCAGAATTAGGACAATTGCTAATGCTTTTAAAACCTTGGGGAAAGGGAAGGCAGACCCCACTGGCCCCACAGGAAGAATCTCAATCTTGCCACCTGGGCTATGTCGGGAAGTTCAAAGCAGGCATTCCTAGCAAGGCACTGGGGTGGAAACGGGGGCTTTACCAACAAGGAGAGCTCCAGAGGGATTCATCAGAGAAGCAAACTCTCCTCGTGGACCTTCTCTGAAAATGAAGGGCTGCTAGTGCCTGCAAAGGCAGACTTTAGGAATAGAAAATTCCATCCAGCTTTACATCTCTAGCTCCTGACACAAAATGTGAAATAGAATGGCAATTAATCAATGCCAGAGTGACAAGTAAGTTAAATCCTCCCAATAACAATGAAGAAAAGGGCATAGAAACATCCAAAGGTGACAGAACTCTAAACTTTGAAGAGAACAAGCTGCTTTATAGGCACAGCATCCAGGTGACAAAGCGCCCCAGGGAACACTGACTACAAGAAGCAGTGACGCTATCAACTACCATGAGACACAGGAACAAGCCTGATAGCTGACTGTACCAACTCTGCAGCATTTACTGTCAACAAGTTTCAAATAAAAACCGGGGTGACAACAGGGAAGGAACACAAAGGATTCTGTCCTGTGTGATTACTGACATACCGACTAACCGCATTTCCAAAGATGGAGCGAATGTTGTCCACGGTTGTGGCATTGGGCAGCGTTCTGACATCAGATACTGTCTCGCCTTGCTGAAAAACAACAGACAGCACTGTGACTTGACAGCCCCAAGAAGTAAGAATTTAAAAAAAAAAAAAAAAAAAAAAAAAAAACCCACCTACTTTCTTTTCCTAATACTAAATTGTCCTTCAAAAATGCTAACTTAGGGACTGCAGACATGGCCCCACCATTAAGAACATTGCCGCTACTCTTACAGAGGTTCCAAGTTTGTTTCCCAGAACCCACATGGCGCTTATAACCATTGTAAATCCAGTTCCGGGTCATCTGATGGCCTCTTCTGACCTCTGTGGCACCAGGCATGTACATGGTACATGGATACACATGCAGGCAAAAGTTTGCACACATAAAACAAAAATGGATATAGCTTTAAAAAAAAAACCATGACTTACTTTTTTAACTGAGAAACTAACGCCTGAATTGTGTATTGAATACCTGGAAAAGACAAAGTAAAAGCTAAGCGGAGGGTATTCAAATGCACAATAAATTCAGCGAACTACTTTTAATTAAATAAGTTGGTAGATTTATAAGAAAAAAGTGATTTAAGCAAAGGTATGTACAAACCAAAATACCTTGGTATAATCTATATTACCGACAAGAAAACAAAGCAACAGAGACTCGTGGAGATTACACCTCCCAATGTGACTAAGTCACAGGAAACACCAAGTAAGGGTTATAGGCTGCTGATGGGATCTCGACTAATATGAGCCTACAGGTTACGTTCATGGTGAGAGACCTAGGTTGCCACCAAGCCATCCTGAACACCTCTGCACTTGAGTCCCTCAGCACACCTTCCCCATCACTGCTCTTTTCGTGGTGCTAGTCTTCTCCAGCTTCTCAGCATCTCCACAGCCCTTAGCAAACTGACTTTGTCGCTCCTCTATTCACTAGCTCCATGAACTAAAGAATGGTTTGGTGAATTGTATTTATTAATACCAATTTTCTACCTTAGCGCACTTAGAACCAAAACAGCCACTAAGAATATCTTTGATGCTAATTTATACAATTTTACTAGGGGGGTGGAGTGGGGAGAATATAGGGGACTGAATACATAAACCTGTTCCTGTATGGATAGATATATTTTAGAAATACCCACACCAATCACTATTCTGACTAAGATGTGTAGTTCAAGTCCCACTGCAGCCATGGGTTGCAATGGATGATGCTTCTCTGTACCCGATTCTGCCTTTGCCTGCTTGAATCCCCTTCTCCTGCTTAAATGGATCAGACTTCCAAGTCACTTTGGGAAACTTCTTTTATCCCATCCCTTCCAGGCATACTAAGGAAAGACTGCCAGCCAGCAAGTCTCCCCAGAGCTGTGGGCACAAAACCATGGATCCTGGTAATGCCAATCACAGTACTGTCCAGGAGAGGACTCCAAAGTTGAGGCAGAAGAAAACAACAGAAGGACCACCAGTCACCCTGGCTTACCGCACTACCTTACCACACCTACCCAGTGAGCAAGAGTGATTTTTTTTTTCTTTAGGCTCAAAGTATCTAAGATTAGCTTGCTTCATCTGCTAGCAAAGAACCCAGTAAAAGAGACCAACTGTGCCCCTTGCAAGATGAGTCAAGACTCAGGCCTGAAGAGCAACCTGGGACCAGAATAGCACACAGGCCAGGCTGTCTGTCTGCACCTAGCTTTCAATACTCTCTATTTACAAGCACCAGGGCACATTCCTTGAAAGACAGAGCTCAAGGACCCATTCCCAAATTTTAGATGGTACCTGCCAACAACTTCCAAAATTTTTCCGTACTCTTCACTTGGATTTTTTAAAGCTTTCCTCCTTGTGATTATGTTGTAAAAAAGGTCTTCCACCTGAAGAAAGAGCCAGTGTCTTGTAAATTCATGGATATAAGTTGAAGGCATTGCACTGTCTACCAAAATGTATGGATCACCAGGACATTTTCAACAGACTATTTGTTCTAAGTGCTGACTTGGGGAGGGGAAGAAATAAAGCAGCACCAACCCCACATTCACTGACTTCTCATATAATGAGGGCTGGCTGCACGGCAGGCTGCTTGCTAAAAATATGAGGACATTTTAAATTATTGTCTTGCTCAAGAGAGTAGACAATTTTGTAAGACATGAATGTAACTCTGCAAACAATTCCTCTATTCCACAGAGACATTTTTCAAACTCAGGACAATCATATCATTCTGGAGATAACTTGGAGTTCCCAATAATCACACTTTGCATCAGCTAAGGCTCCCTCTAGCCAACACTGTGAAGCACAGGTTAGTCCTGCCTCCTGTCCTGATCACACCAGGACTTGGAGAGGTCCGTGGAAAGCCTTCGAGATGTGCTCCAGCTGGGGTCAGGGGTAAAGGACCAGACATGGAGCACCGTGAGGGAGGTGTCTGATGGAATCTCCAGCTGGAAAGACACTGGGACGCTATGATGAGGCTGCATGATGGGCTGGCTTCCTCTGGACTAACAACACTCGCATGACCCTCCCATGACCCTCTGGGGCGGATGGCTAGGCATTCTTTGTTCCACTGGAGACATTAGAAAACTAAAATTCTGAGTGTTAAGTGACTTGCCATGGACACACAAGCGCTGAAGTACCAGACTGGGACTCCGACATGTCTTCTGGAGTCAACCGTAACTTTTCCCTCACTGATTTCTAACATCCCAGCCCCCTATAAAAGACAAGAAGGTGGGCAGGCTGCCATGCCATAAAACCCAATGATCATTTATCTTAGGACTTCTATTACAAGTCAAAATGTATTTGATTTTTACACCAGAACCTCAGAGTTCATTTCAGTTTTACTTCCGCATCCTAAGCTGTTTACCAGCAGTTTTCGTCCCATGTCCCATCCTCACCGTGATCAGGGTACCCTGGTTGCCTGCACAGGGTTTAGGAGGGGCTTGCAGCTTTCCATCTGAGTAACTTGCTCTAGTCAGAAAACAAAGATTATTAGTATCTAACAAGATGCTTATCCAAAGCATAAAAATAAAAGTCACAGTACAGGCCTCGTGGCCTATGTCTGTAACCCCAACATTGTAAATGCCTTACAAGTTCCTGAGCTGCAGAAAACATAAATACATTAATATGTCACATTTTAAAAAGGACAAACTTGCCGGGTAGTGGTGGCGCCACGCCTTTAATCCCAGCACTTGGGAGGCAAAGTAAGGCAGATTTCTGAGTTTGAGGCCAGCCTGGTCTACAGAGTGAGTTCCAGGACAGCCAGTGCTACACAGAGAAACCCTGTCTTAAAAAGAAGCCATGAAGTAAGAGAGTTCCACCTCATGATCATCCCTGTGGATGAGTATTTTATCCATAGGAATGGAAGGAAAATCTGTATCACAGCGGGGGTCAAGGGGAGTAACACGTATGTTTAGGGTGGACACAGAAGTCATTATCACATACCTGTATGCACATTTTCCATCAGCTGTTTTGGTTGTAATAGTGACATGGGCCACATGGCTTATGCTTGCCAACGCCTAGGGAGGAAGGGAAGCAGATGAAAGAAAACTTCACTGTTGCTTCATCAAGGCAAAGGTTATCGAACTTGGCTCTTCCAACCTATATTAACGTGGCAACAATGAGCAATCTGATGCGGTTTAAGAAAGAGATAAAATCTAATCTATAGGTAATCATTAGAATGAGGGAAAGCGTATGTTAAAAGGAGTCACAGTAAACATCCTCTGTCGACAGTAACTGTAGGTCACGCTGCTACCACAGGGACTGTGCCGGGCAGTCTTCATTACTGTAACACACGAGATGATCAACTTATAGTCAACAGGCTTCTATTAGCTCCTGGTTTTAGGGGACCCACTTGATGATCAATAGTTGCTGCTGCTTTTGGTCCTGTGTTGAAGAAACTCATTGTGGAGTGGAATTCATGGAGACCAAAGCCGCTCACACTTCACATTCAGAGGCCAAAGAGAACAAGAAGGGGTTCACTGTTCCCTTAAAGGACACATCTTGTGACCTGGAAAACACCTACTAGGTCCTACACTTAGCTTAAATAATTTTCCAATAACAACAAACCATGGACGAAGCTTTCAGTGCATGGGCCTCTAGAGAGTATTACAGACTTAAAGGGTAATATATTCTCAGTGATATATCTGCCAAGGAATTAAAAATGTGCCTTCAGAAAGAAACAATGGGATCTCTCAAAACAGCTTTATAGAAACAATGATATTTTTTAAAATATGAATTTAAAATTGCTCCAGGGTCTGTGCAACATCATCTGACCACCAGTGGCAGCTTCAGCTCACTGCACAAAGCATGACTCTGCCTGGGTGGCTGAGGCAAGAGGACTACTGGAACCTTGGAGTTTGAGATCAGCAGAGTAGCTCAGTCGTATCTCAAAAACATAGGAACTAGAAAGGAGCATGCTTCAGACTCAGAGATTACTTGGTCAGAGCCGCACTTTCCTGGTTCATATAATCTATCCTTCTCTCTTTCTCTTTGTAGCCAGGCTGGACTCCTTATGTAGATATGGCTGGTTTCAAACTTTAGATCCTCCTGTCTCAGCCTCTCAAGTACTGGGATCATAGGCATATACCATTGCATCCAGCTTAGCTTTTATAATTTTGAACATTTAAGAAAGTGGGTATGGTAGTGCAGACCCTTACTCCCAGTATTTTGGAGGTAAAGGCAGGAAGATCAGGAGCTTAAGACCAGCCTTACCTATAGAAGGAGTTCAAGACCAACCAGGGCTGCAGAAGACATGGCTTAAACCACCAAATATTTTAAAAATATGTAAATGATTTTTGAAACCTGTATAAGGTAAGAGCTGCTCACAGGAGACAATGCTATGTATTTGTAGGAAGAAGTGGGCCAATATACACAACACAGCAGAGAGCCCTGCTGCTTCAGAAGGAGCCTTGTTAAGTAGACAGGAGCAGACTCAGGGTCAGAGTCCCTACAGTCACTCCTCCACTGCCACTGTCTAGTGTGCCCAGAT
The DNA here is from genome assembly GCA_902729485.2 of Mus minutoides. Lineage (NCBI taxonomy): Eukaryota > Metazoa > Chordata > Mammalia > Rodentia > Muridae > Mus > Mus minutoides. The sequence goes on along the minus strand of CACVCL010018348.1, from coordinate 34,437 downwards.
CAGGTTTCTTACACATCTTCATGTGAATCAGAGCTCTATGCTATGGGGATTGGAAGGAAGAGCTAATTCACAAAAGGAACATCACTGGCACAAAGATGTTCCTCAATGTAAACCTCCTTCTGATCCCAGTAAACAGTACCTCCTTAAGACAGACTAAGGATGGTGCAAACAGGAGAAAACTGTCTTCAAGGCAGCTAGAAGCGTCTGAAAGTCCATCCCTACAGTGATACACTTCCTCCAACACACTTACTCCAGCAAGACCACACCTCCTAAGGCTGCCACTCCCTGGGCCAACCATATTCAAATCACCACAGTAGTCCATTATCATCATAGCTGGGAACATGACAGCAGGCAGGCAAGCATGTTAGGGACTTTAATAAAAAGACACATGGCCAGGCGTGGTGGCGCACACCTTTAATCCCAGCAATCAGAAGGCAGAGGCAGGTAGATTTCTGAGTTCGAGGCCAGCCTGGTCTACAGAGTGAGTTCCAGGACAGCCAGGGCTGTACAGAGAAACCCTGTCTCGAAAAACAAAACAAAACAAACAAACAAACAAACAAACAAACAAAAGGACACATGATATCTACTGCCTCTGTAGATAAAATAGTATATTAAATATTTTTCAGAATTTCTCAGTCGCAGAAAGCTAAATTTGTTCAAATTTGCATGTGGTAAACAAGTACAAAGTATGGAATTGCATATGCCTCTTTTGAGAAATGAGAACATTATCCCAGGAGGGCATTGTTATACATTTCTGTAAGTCTAACTTACCTCACCACGAAAGCCATAGGTAGAAATACTGGCTAAATCCTCAAAAGTCTGCAGTTTACTCGTAGTGAACCTCTCACACACAATATCCATATCTTCCTTCTGCAGGATTAAGGGGCAGGGGGAGTAAATAATTATGTCTTTGCTTTCTTAAATCTGGAATTTCATTTTATTGCTTTATTCTGAGAAAAAAAAATTTTTTTTCAAGGTGGCTCCACGTGGGAGAGGTTTATTGAGTGGGTAGAGGGTGCAGAGGAGAAAGAGAGACAGAGGGAGGAGAGAAGAGAGAGAAGAAAAGAAGTGAGAAGAAATTCTTAGGAGGTCTAAATTAGTACCAACTTCCTTATTGGCAAACAAAATCCCCCAGCAGGAGTGCGATGACAGTGCCTGGACCAGTTTGATTGTATTTGAGATGTAAGGAGCGCTGAGATTCCTGACTTCCTGAGGGCAGACTTGTCAGAATTTGCAGTCCTTTCAGCACAAGTGTCTCTTACTCTCTTTTCAACTATGTTTACTGTTATAACAACTCTAATCAATCTCTGGTTTCTAAGTGACTCTACTAAACATCATTTAAAAATGCAGCTTTCCTCTACTCTTATAAAGAAAACACATTCATGATGAAGCAAAGAAAAACTGCCATGCAGAAATTTCTTTAAGAGACTTAAGGAGCTGGAGCCTGGAAAGATGGCTCAGCCATTAAGAGTTCTGGCTGCTCTTCCAGAGGACCAGAGTTCATTCCCAGCATCCATGTGATAGCTGTAGCTCCAGCTACAGAGGACCTGACTCCCTCTCTGGTCTCTGAGAGCAATGGATGTACATGGTGCATAGACATACATGCAGGTAAAACATCCCCACAAATAAAATGAAAATTTAAAATAAAAAAAGATGCTAATAGGGACTACAAAATGTCTGAGTGGGCAAAAGCACCTGGCACCAACCAGAGGACTTGAGTTCAATCTCCTTCCACATGATGGAAGGAGAGAACCAAAGTTGTCCTCTGACCTTCACAAGTGTGTTGTATACACAATCCCTATCACACAAATAAGTAAACAAAATAAACTAAATTAAAAAGAGGAAATAATCTTTAAAAGAATGAAACTCTTATATTTTCAGAGCAGCCTATGCTCATAGAATATCTACCTCAAGAAACAAATTTGACCTGGGGCTGCATGAAAAATGGAAGCTCTCAAATCCTCTCATGAAAATCCCTTTTTTAAAAACAAGAAACCAGTAAGTTACTTAAGTAATAAACTTTTCTTAGCACCTCTGTATCAAAAATCTCGACTTCAATATTTAAGTAGAATCTGTGCATAATCTCTGCTTGCAGGCGTTGCTATGTTACGAGAGTCCTCTTTCTAAACATCTCTATGCTGCCCTTCTTTCTAACCATCTCTATGCTGCCCTTCTTCAGCAACTTGTTTGCAAAGGTCTTTTTAACACTTTTAATTTTATTTTTATGTGTGTGTGTCTGACTGTATGAATATCATACACATGATGTGTCCTCAGAGGCCCTTTGAGCCCCTGAAACTGGAGTTCTAGAAACTGGAGTTCTAGCTGTCGTCAGACACTTGCTATGGGTACTGAGAACAGAACTTGGCTCCTCCCCAAGTGTAGTAAGTGCTCTTAACCACTGAGCTATCTCTCCAGGCCCATTCAAAGGTTTTAAATAAAACTCACCACCATATCATGTATTGTTTTGCTTACAATAACTGAGTTATATCCCACCACAGTGGCCCAAAACACCACCGGTCTTACTATGCCCAGAATGTTTCCTCCCAGGCCTCATGTCTTACTACCCTGTCTTGTTCGACATGTTGTAGATACACTGGCTTCCCTGCTGGTCCATCACGTGCAAGCTCCTACTTCATGATTTTGTCCTTATTATTCTTTTTGCCCAAGACATTCATCTTTTCAAAAGTTTTATAACCTGATCCTTGATGCCCTTTCGTTTTCTCCATATATTTTACACCCATATTAAAGCCCTCCTGAATGACCACTAAGTGGAAGTCATACCCTCTGCCACCCTCTGTCTTGTCTAAGTTGAAGTCACACCCTCTGCCACCCTCTGTCTTGTCTTCCTCCCAGCTTCTGTTTTCTGGACAGTACTTCATGGCACCTGACATACTATTCACTTTTTCCTGACTCCCACTACTATGGCAGAAAACACTTATCAGAAAACAAAGGAGTTTTGTCCATTTTGTTCGCTACCATATCCCTTGAACAATGTTCAATATACATAGAAATTCAATACTAATCATTGGGAAGTGTTCAAGCCTTTGATCTAAAATACCTTCTGAAAGACTAGTCTCCAGGCTAGGAAGAGGTCCTGCACTTTCCTAGAGGTTTGACATGAAGCACATAAAATTGGCTTCCCCCGCAGGCCTCGCTTACCCTGATCCCAGTGCCATTGTCCTGGATCTGAATTAGCTTCAGGCCTCCTTCTTTAACAACCACTTGAATATTTGTAGATTTTGCATCTAAGCTGGCAAATCAGAGAAAAAAAATTCGGTCAGTTGCAACTACTCTGATGCACATAGTGTAATACCAACCACTCTGATGCACATAGTGTAATACCAACCACTCTGATGCACATACTGTAATATCGACCACTCTGATGCACATACTGTAATACCGACCACTCTGATGCACATACTGTAATATCGACCACTCTGATGCACATACTGTAATATCAACCACTCTGATGCACATACTGTAATATCGACCACTCTGATGCACATACTGTAATATCAACCACTCTGATGCACATACTGTAATATCGACCACTCTGATGCACATACTGTAATATCAACCACTCTGATGCACATACTGTAATACCGACCACTGATGCATATACTGTAATACCGACCACTCTGATGCACACACTGTAATATCGACCACTCTGATGCACATACTGTAATATCGACCACTCTGATGCACATACTGTAATACCGACCACTCTAATGCACATACTGTAATACCGACCACTCTGATGCACATACTGTAATATCAACCACTCTGATGCACATACTATAATACCAACCACTCTGATGCACATACTGTAATATCGACCACTCTGATGCACATACTGTAATATCGACCACTCTGATGCACATACTGTAATATCACATTTCAAACAAACACAGTGCTTGACTTGCATGCTTTCTCTTTGTCTTACAAGCTCAATGTGGGTATTGTATGAACATACACACTGCATAAGTGACAAGGACAGAGCACATTTCTGTCCCTGAAGGGCAGTCCTTTCAGCACAAGTGTCTCTTACTCTCTTTTCAACTATGTTTACTGTTATAACAACTCTAATCAATCTCTGGTTTCTAAGTGACTCTACTAAACATCATTTAACATCCACATGATGGAAGGAGAGAACCAAAGTTGTCCTCTGACCTTCACAAGTGTGTTGTATACACAATCCCTATCACACAAATAAGTAAACAAAATAAACTAAATTAAAGAGGAAATAATCTTTAAAAGAATGAAACTCTTATATTTTCAGAGCAGCCTATGCTCATAGAATATCTACCACAGGAAACAAATTTGACCTGGGGCTGCATGAAAAATGGAAGTCTCAAATCCTCTCATGAAAATCCCTTTTTTAAAAACAAGAAACCAGTAAGTTACTTAAGTAATAAACTTTTCTTAGCACCTCTGTATCAAAAATCTCGACTTCAATATTTAAGTAGAATCTGTGCATAATCTCTGCTTGCAGGCGTTGCTATGTTACTTTTAAGCTTAGTTTTATTGTACGTTATTCAGGCATAGTGTAATGAAGTGACTCAAGTCCTCCAGTTCATCCTAACACAGGAAAAGCAAAAGCTATCCTAGGGCAGGCTAGTGACACCAAATCAAATGTCCGAAGGCTCCCTGCTCCTTCCTTTGGTTACCTCTTAAGTTTCCTTTCTCCCTGTGGCAGTGGTTCTCAACCTTCTTAAAACTGGGACCCATTGTTACGTTGTGGTGACTCTTAACTATAAAATTATTTTGTTGCTACTTCATAACTGTAATTTTGCTATTGCTCTGAATTGTAATGTAAATATCAGTATTTCCCGATGGTCTTAGGTGATTCCTGCATAAAGGTCGTTGGACCCCAAAGAGGGCCTGAGGTCATTTATCTCAGTGTCATTGTTCTGAATAGTTTGTCTTTTCAGTGCACTTCTACCAGACTGCTATTCTTCACTGAACATTTGTCTTCTTTTTTTCGGTAACAATGTATGGGCTTTCACAACCATCAACTGATATTAACACAAAGTCCTTATGTATACAGAGTGTCCTTTTTGAACTTACTTGGTGGTGTGTCTACTTTGTGGGGTATACTTATTCACAGTGCCTATTAAAGATTAAACTGTACACGTTTAACTTCTCCCCTCCACCACTTGACAGGTCTAAGTCTCAGATGCAACAATGCCTTGCCCTAGAACATTGACTAGGGTTACTAATTTGACAGGGAGTCAGAAAAAAAGCCCCATGTCCTGATACGTCTGAATAAAACTCAGAAGAAACTGTGCTTTGGATGTGTACGGATTATTCCGGGAATGAATGATAAACCTAAAATGGCATACTCTGAAGACTGTTTCTCTTTCACCCTTAAACATTCACACATCGCCAGCCGCGCATCTTCTGTGTATGTAACGTGGTGGCGAGCCGCATCCTCTGGGAAGGTACCATTAAACCAATACCACGCGTGCTTCCCCTACTTGCGACCCAAACAGGTCTCGCGCAAGCCGTGAGGACCCTCGGCCGTGTGCATAGGGGAAGCCGGCCCGGCACGCGCAGGGTCTCTGTGCCCGGGACCCCCACGGTCCCTGTGCCCGGCGCCCCGCACGGTGGCCGACTGCAGCAGGTGGGTCGGCCCGCCCCGGCTCGCAGTCGGGGAACTCGGCTCCGCTCCCTCCGTACCAGTTTTCAATCATCTCTTTGATAGCATTGGCCGGCCGCTGAATGACTTCCCCCGCCGCTATGCGGTTCACTACGGTCTCATCCAGACGCCGAATAACTCCTGCTACTAACGCCATATTGGCGCCCGAGTTCCCCGTCAGCCAATCACTCGGGCTCCTCACGCTCAAGTTCTTCCTTCAGCTTCGGCCGACTGCCGTCCTGCGCCGTCTTCCCAGCGGCAAGTGCTGATTGGGCAGCATGAATGCCAATCAAGCGCCTTTACACGTCAGTTCCTGGGATCTCAGTCCCGCCCTAAACAGCGACCGAACCCCAGGCTAGAAGGCAGCGCGCTTGCGCGTCAAAGTTCACGGTCCGCTCTTCCTATTGGCTCATTTCTGAGAGCTGAGGGAATACGAAATCTCCAGCCAATAGGAACGGAGGTGCCCTGGCGGAGGCTGGTGCACCCCTGCTCGGGTGATCTGGCGCAGAACCCAGGGGGTGCTTGGCGATCGTCGGGCTCCTCCCCGTTTGCTGCGGCCTCAGAGCTCGGCGTTCTCCTGTGGCCTCCGCAGAATGTGGATGACGCCCAAGAGGATTAGGATGGAAGTCGACGAGGCTCTGGTGTTCCGGCCCGAGTGGACCCAGCGGTACCTGGTGGTGGAGCCTGCGGAGGGTGACGGGGCCCTGTGCCTGGTGTGTCGCCGCCTGGTCGCCTCGACTCGGGAACGCGACGTGAGGCGCCACTACGAGGCCGAGCACGAATTCTACGAGCGGTTTGTAGGGGACGAGGAACGCGCGGCCCTGGTGGAGCGTCTGCGGCAGGGTGACATGTCTTTGGCCGCCGTGCTCACTCCGGAGGAGAGAGCGACGCGGGCAGGCCTCGGCCTCTGCCGCTTCTTGGCCTTGAAGGGTCGCGGCTGGGGTGAGGGTGACTTCGTACACCAGTGCATGGAGGTGTTGCTGAGAGAGGTGCTGCCGGATCACGTCGGCGTCCTGGAAGGCATTGACTTATCTCCGGAGATCACACGGCAGAGGATTCTGAGCATTGATAGCAACCTCCGCAGCCAGCTGTTTAACCGAGCCAGGGACTTTAAGGCCTATTCCCTTGCTTTGGATGACCAGGCTTTTGTGGCCTATGAGAACTACCTGCTGGTCTTCATCCGTGGCGTCGGCCGCGACCTGGAGGTGCAAGAAGATCTTCTGACGATTATCAACCTGACTCATCACTTCAGTGTTGGGGCTCTCATGTCGGCAATTCTGGAGGCCCTGCAGACAGCAGGGCTCAGCTTACAGCGAATGGTTGGACTGACCACGACCCACACTTTAAGAATGATTGGGGAGAACTCCGGACTGGTCTCTTACATGAGAGAGAAGGCGGTGAGTCCCAACTGTTGGAACGTTATCCACTATTCGGGATTTCTTCACTTGGAACTGCTGAGTTCTTATGATGTTGATATTAATCAGATCATAAATACCATATCTGAATGGGTAGTTATGATTAAGACCAGAGGTGTTAGGCGACCGGAGTTTCAGCCTTTACTAACTGAGTCTGAATCAGAGCATGGTGAAAGAGTTAACGGACGGTGTTTGAACAACTGGCTGAGAAGAGGCAAAACGTTAAAACTAATATTTTCACTGAGAAAAGAAATCGAGGCGTTCTTGGTCTCAGTGGGAGCAACAACAGTTCATTTCTCAGACAAGCAGTGGCTTTGTGATTTTGGTTTCTTGGTAGATATTATGGATTATCTTCGAGAGATCAGTGAAGAACTGCAGATCAGTAAAGTCTTTGCTGCTGCTGCCTTTGAACGCATCTGCACCTTTGAGGGTAAGCTGAGTTCACTTCAGAGACATATGGAGGAAGTAAATCTAACAGACTTTCCTGCCTTCAGCATAATCGTTGATGAACTTAAACAGCAGTTTAAGGAAGATCAAAAAATATTTGATCCTGACAGGTATCAAATGGTGATCTCCCGCCTACAGAAAGATTTCGAGAGACATTTTAAGGACCTCAGGTTCATTAAAAAGGACTTAGAACTTTTCTCAAATCCATTTAGCTTTAAACCGGAATATGCGCCTATTTCCGTAAGAGTGGAGCTAACAAAACTTCAGGCCAACACTGACCTGTGGAATGAGTACAGAGTAAAAGACTTGGGACAGTTTTATGCTGGACTGTCTGGTGAAGCTTACCCAATTATCAAAGGGGTTGCCTATAAGGTGGCATCCTTATTTGATAGTAACCAGATCTGTGATAAGGCTTTTGCATATTTAACGAGAAACCAGCACACATTGAGCCAGCCACTGACGGATGAGCATCTCCAGGCACTGTTTCGAGTTGCCACAACTGAAATGGATCCTCGTTGGGATGATCTTGTGAGAGAAAGAAATGATTCCTAAGCTGTTGTGGTCCAAGAAGAAGTCAATTTGAAAAGGGAAAATTAGTTTGATTTTCTTTCACATTTCCTCATTTGGATGGTTGGAAAGCATTGAACTTACTACAGATGTTCAAATTGATAAGCACTGAAATCTTTCTGACGAGTTGACTTTCCCATCTCATTTGGCAACGTGGGACTGACTGAAGCATAAGAATACCACCTTTAAAAAAAATCTCAGTTTAATGGAAAAGTCATTGTCCTTTCCTTTTATTATAACTGATTTTCAACAAATTTAGTACTGATATTGTCAGTTGAACTAGAAGTCTGGTTTTAAAATGGTCTAAAGATATATGCCAAAAGTTTCAGCTCTTATTTTGACACGGTGGAAAGTGTGACACGTGGTTTGAAATGACCAACTCCTCAAAAGTGTATTTGAGTCAGTTTACAGAAACTCACACATCAAATTAAGTTTCTGGAAAGGAATAGCATGTACACAGTGGAGGTATTTTATCTAGATAACAGAATGTAAGATCATTTTTTAAAGCCTATTTCTGAGTCTGAAGTAAATACAACCCCTCTCCCCCATCCCCACCTACCCAGTTGATGGTGACATTACAGATGGAGGAAGTAATCAATTTGGTGTTGGAGCAGCAAGAATTATTTTAAATTTCTGATTTAGGAGTTTCTTACTAACAGGAGTTAAGAATAACCAATTATTGGTGGTTTGCTCCTTATTTTTTCACAGCCGGAGCAATTTTTTCAGCTCATCTATCAAAGGACCATGGTAAGTATGGAATCTTAATCACTGCCAGTCAGTAATTTTTTTTTTCCCTACTCTAGACAGAACTTTGGCCCTATCCAAACAGTAAAGGGGAAAGACTTTTACACTTCAAGATCAGGAGTTATGAAGGTTTTAGCTTGTTTGTCTTATCTGCATGGGTAGTCATGTTTTATAAGGAAACCATGCTTAAGGGAGACACTTTATTTTTAAGTGACGTGTCAGATTTTGTTAGCTGCAGCAAATGGATTTACTCTAGAATTTAGGACTGTCTTACACATTGAGTAGTTAAGACAGTGCACAAGAGAAAATATCTAAATCTCGAGAGCAAGCTTATCCACAGACTGTAATAATTCCTCGTTCTGGGCTATAATGTTATGAGACTTTCTAACTGTGGAAAAGACAATCTTAAGGTAAAGCCCACCCTGTAAACCTGATCCAAAAGCAGTGCTGATTTGTAACTCATCCTCGTGCAGTTTACAAGCTGATGTTCTACGTTCTGTCTTAAATACGGCAGCACATTGTCATGTAGCACATTCGAGGAACCTTATTACAACCAAGCCTTTGGAAGGAACTGATGCTTAAGCCAAAGTTAGATCAGAGGTTCTAAACCAAAGGTAGAAAGAAGCCCTTCCTTCCAGAGAATGCTGGAAAGGGTGAAGGCACCTTTGTAGTTACCTTATTTACTGGAGAGTTGTGCTGGCATGTAAGTCAAGAAGAGTTCTCCTTCCTATGGTGTTCAGACAGCCTGATGCCATAAAGAGTTATCCATTACTCCCAAAGTGCCAGCACCTCCCCCTCCCCCACCAAGTATACATCATCTTATTTCAAAGGACAGGAGCAATCTCCAGCAGAAGCTATGGTGTATACTTAATAGGGAAGCCTAGTTCCAACAGTTCAGAGAAGAAAAGCTAGTGTCAGATTGACATTTTGCTTATCAAAGAATAAGCTTAAGTACCTGGAAAATGAGTCTACTGGTAGTTTCCCAGTAGCTTTGTGTATTACTTTTCACAATAAATACGTCAGATACTTTAATTATTTGAGAGAATGATTGGAAATCCTGAAAGCTGTTTCTACTTTCTATTTTTAGTCCCCTAAATATTAATATCTTGTGCTTCTATCAAGTTCTCGTGTTTTGCTTAAGGTGATAATAAAACTAGTTTGCATCATGTAACCACTGTGTGAATATGAGGGAGATATAAATAAGCTAAGGAATTTTTTTTAATTGACCCTCAGCAATAGTTTGCTGTAACTAGTCTCAGTTTTTGTTTGTTTCTTTGTTTAAGGCAGTGGTTCCTAACCTTCCTAATGCTGCAACCCTTTAATATAGTTAGTTCCTCATGTTGTGGTAATCCCCAGCCATAAAATTATTTCATTGCTATTTCATAACTGTAATTTTGCTACTGTTATGAATTGTAAATATCCAATATGCAGGATATCTATTATTCGACCCCTCCAGACGGGGCGAGACCCATGGGTTGAGAACTGCTGGTTTACGGTGTTTTGCTGTTTTTTGTATTTCTGGAAGTAACTGTGGCTGCATGGCAGTTTTTTCTTTCCTTTTTCCTTTTTAAATATATAGTTGTTACTGGTCCCGTGGTATCAGTGAATATAGTTAAAATAAGTGCCATTTAAAACAACAACTCTGTGTCCTTAACTGTCCCTTCCCATTTCTCTCATTCCCACTAGTTAAATATTTGTTTGTCCAGGCTCCCATATTGCCCATCAGATCACTCAAGTTCAATGTTTTCATCAGTATTTTTACCTTCTTGAAATCATCGTAGCATTGCAGAGACACCAGCTCCAGTCCTTGTAGTCACCTCTTCCTTAAGTATGTTTGTCTGCTTGTTTTGTTTGCTGTTCTGTTTTGTTTTCTTTTAAGACTCCCTCGCCTCATTTCCCTACATTATTTCTTAGTTGATCTCTTTCTCTGACTTTGGTTATCACCTGTATGCAGATACTTCCAAGTTTTTATCTCCTGAGATGTCCCCCTAAATCATAGTTGCTAATATTGCTAACTCTCTGCTCTCTCACATCTTGGCTCTTTCTCCCAAACCTGTTCTTCTTCTCACTTTGCCTTCAGCAGATGGCTTTACAGTCAGATCCCTCATACCACTCCCCTGCCTTCATTGCTATCAGGGTAGATAGAAGATACACTTCTATTCATCTTGCAGAACTTGGCTTACAAATCATCTAAGAAGCTTCAGGAGTATCCTCTAGGCCAGGTGCCCAACCTCACGTGCTGAACACCCTGTCCTTTCTACTTAGCATTTCTTACTGTGCGTTGGTCATTGCTAGACTGGACCAGAGACGTTTAATCCATGTTTCATGTCTAGTGAGTAGTGCAATGCCTGGCATTTGAACAAATGCTTGGGCAAATAAATACTTGTGTGGGTTTTTTTTGTTGTTGTTGTTGTTTATTTTTATGAAACCTTCACAGTCTTCTTTTTGCCGTCACAGACATTTTGCCTGTTCTCTGAATAGTTCTTAACCATGTATTGCAAATTAAGAAATGAAATTCACCTTATTTGTGACTAGGAATCTCATTGTTGTGTTTCTTGAATTTAGTGCAGTGCTTAGCATGTGGTTCAAATATTAGGTGAATGTTGTTAAGAAAACAGATTGTAATTTACCCTAGTAAACTAGTAGTAATGTCAAGATTCAAACCTAGGTGTACTCAAAAATCAACTCTCTAGTGTTAAGTCCATAATGTAGAGCCTTTATTTTATTTTAATTTCCAAAGGAACCTACATACAGAGGGAAAACATTGGATAACTGCTTAGATTGAACTGAGTTCGGTAATCTAAAAATTATCTTCAATATTGGAGAAAAACAAGACTGCAGAAAGTTAATGTCCATTTTTCCTTTTGTAGGCGTCAACACTAGGAGAAAATGGCATGCTATTTAGTAGTTACTTTCCTTTACAGATGATTTCTGGCTCTTCTGGAATTTAAAAGTAAGTAAACTTGTTTCTGAGAAAGATATCTTAGTCAGCCCTCTGACTACAAGATCCTCAGCTCATTTATTTATTTTTTTTAAACATGTGGAATTCCCATATCATCTCCCAGAGAGAAAACCCCAGATGACATCCAGTTATCATGGACTTTTAGATTTGCTGTATTTTCTTGCTTTCTTGTTTCATGCCTCTGAATTTCATCTCTAGGTAAAGGAGACATTTCAGTCTTAAGTTGGTAAGCCGGATGCTTATCAGTCTCTTTCATTAAGCCATTTTGCCCAACTTAAGAGATAAACTAGTGTCATTCTCTTAGTTGGACTTACAGTTTTAGGAAATCACACTAATTAATTCACTCTGAGGTCTTGGTAGTAGGTACAACAGTCATCTTGAGATTTGATCCTGTTGCAAAACTAGGTTTTTGTCAACCTTCAGGTTAAGGGTTTCTCATTTTTATCTTGTATTTGAAAAGTTGTTTCATCCTATAATGTCAGAACTTTATAAATACTCTATAATTTCTGCCTTGAAACTGACCAAATACTGAATTCATGTACATTTTGTCTAAAGCAGCCAATGGCCACCACAAAGTATTTTTTTTCTTCCTTAATAAAGGGTAGATGTCCCATCTCCCAGTTCATCTCAAGGGGCACTTTCACCTCTCTATAACATAACTTGTCCCTGTGTCATTATTTTGTTCTATCTTCCAGTAGCATCTTCCTGGATGTCTCCCAAATACTCACTAAGTAATTTGTTTAGTATTGTAGTTCTGCATCAGGACTGGTGAGGTTGCCATAGCAGGTGAATAGCTACAGAAGTTTAGTTGTCTGTGACAGGTTGTCTGAGCTGGCAGACTCCAACCCCTACAGGCCAAGTCTGTCCTGGCCCATCCTTCTCCGAGGAAATTATTACAGGAGTTAGAGCTGTGTCTGTCTAGGAACTGTCACGGCTGCTTCCCTCTACACTTGCAGACTTGAGTAGTTTTGACACTGTGTGCAACACAAGCTAAAATATTTTTTGGAAAAGTTCACTGTTTCCTGCTTTAAATTGTCCCTACCTACCCTGGGGACTAAGCAGGTATACTTGATAGGAGTCGACTGCTCACTCTGGGCAAAGAGAAAAGAAAGTTTGTCTCTGTAAGCCCATAGCCACACCAGATCTCAAGAAGTGCAAATTCCTCCATACAGGTGGGAGGAAGATGAACTATTCGGAAGATAACACTACTGGTCCTCATTCTATTCCCCTAGTTATGTCACTCTAAATATGTCTTTGCTTTTTCATTGAGATAAAAGTTTACAAATATTGTGTCCACTTCAGTGGATTTTTATATTCACCTATGAATGCACCTCTCAGATCAAGGTAGAAAATATTTCTTTTACTCCAGTAGGTGCCCTTTGCCTCTCACAGAGAGAGCTGCTGGCCTGACGTGTATTGCCTGTCAGTTAGTTTTGCCTGTTTTAAATGTATATCAAGTGGAATTAAATACACTGTTGTATCTTCTGTTCTCTCTGTGTCTGCTATAGTATTCCATGTTGTGGAGTGTAATAGCTCATTTTTCACTTCTGTGTCACAGTCCATTCATTGTACAAGTTGACCCATTCAATGTTGATGAATATTTGGATTGTTTCCAGTTTATGATCATTATGAATAAAATTGCTGTTAAAAGCCTTGTGTTTGTCTTTCAGTGACCATGTGTTACCCCTTCCTTTTGGTGTATTCCTTGGCAGATAACCTTGCTTCTGTTATTTACTTTATATGGGTTATTTTCCACAAAGCAACCAGACTGATCTCTACTTCACAGTCTCTCAGATAATGCCACTTTCCTGCTCAAAAACGTCCAGTAGTTTGCTGTCAGATTAAAAGCTGAAGTCTGTCTGTTCCTACATCTTTTACTCACACATGCTTTCTTGGTGTCTCTTCTAACATCTTTTGTTTGTAGCTCCTTACTCTACTCCATAGTGAATGCTGTGCTTATAAGTTTGGGGGTTAAATGGTTTGTAATTTGAGTGGTTATTTGTTTGGAGGCTTTGAGCTTGGCTTTGTTTCTGTCTTCAGGCTTGGGAATGAGTGCAAGGCCTTAAGCATGTAAGACATGCCTTGCCGCTGCACGGAAGCTCCCCGGTTTTAACATACGCTATAACGCTGGGTTATGATGTATTAACTATCCCACTTAGCACTAATGCTTAACTTTTAAAGGTATGTAGAAATGAAAACAAAACCCACCTTGATTTCAGAAATGTTCTTGTATTACAGTTCTACAGATTATGATTAGAGTTTGTCAGTGGGATGATTTTATTGCCAATAGTTCATGTCCATGGGGGCTAGGTGGGTGCTAGAAACTAGGGCAGAGGAGGTAAAAAGGCAGTGGGGTGTTTGTATTAAGTCCCAGCATAAGGACCTCTTTAAATGTGGTATGAACTACACTATAACTATATAACTAGTGATTATACATGTTTAGTTACTGGAGAAGACCCAGCAGGTAAGAGCTCATACTGCTCCTTCAAAGGACCCAGCACTCACATTAGGTGGCTCACATTTACCTGTAACTAGCCCCAAGGGGTCTGAAACTCTTTCGTCTTCCAATGTCATCCTCATATATAGACATACAAATTTTAAAAAAATTTTAAACTATACTTCTTTTTAAAATAACTTTATTGTGTAACTGAGGTGTTTGAAATTTGACATGTTTAAAGAATTAAATTTAGTATTGACAAACATCAGGGCACAAGACATGAAAAAGTAAATATTCTTAATACTTTTAGTGTCAAGTAATAAGGAAAGTTTAAGGGAAGAATAAGGCAATGCCATCGTTCAGATTTACATCCACTGATCATTAGCTGACATCACGCCTCTGCTGGTTTATAGGAGGCGCTCTTGTGCCCTCATGTCATGGAGTGTAAAAGCTGTTTTTCTTCTTGTCCCCAAACTCTCAGAATAAGGACTGTGAGACTCAAAATATATTTACAGACACCTTAGCCATGAGCTTTGGCCTATTCTCCAACTAGCTCATAAAATTAATGTCCCAATTATTCTGATCTAAGTTCTGCCATGTGGCAGGTTACCTCTGCTCAGGTTCCCTGTGTCGTCCTTTGGTTCCCAGGGCCCATGTCCTCCTGTGCTTGGCTCTATCCCAGAATCCTTTCTGCTTACCAAGTGTCTATTCTACCCTTTCTTATAGGCCATAGGATTTCTATTGACAAGAGAAGCATCCATACGATCCACACGATAGTCTCTCTTGTAGAGAGCCTTGTCTTGTCTGTACTAACCAACCCCATTTTCTTGCAGTACCGTCCATGTTGAGGGTTAGGATTCCAAGGTAAGAATTTACTGAGTTTGGAGCTGGTAAAGTACTTGTCATGAAAGCATAAGGACCTATCTGAATTTAGAACCCCAGTTGCCACATAAAAAGCCAGGTGGTGTGGTGGACCACACCTGAAGTCCAAGTGCTGGGGAGAGATGGAAGGACTCGGACTGGCTTGCTAGCTAGCTGCTTTTGCCAAATCAGTGAATTCCAGGTTCAGTGATCAAGCCGGGCAGTGGTGGCACATGCCTTTAATCCCAGCACTCGGGAGGCAGAGGCAGGTGGATTTCTGAGTTTGAGGCCAGCCTGGTCTACAAAGTGAGTTCCAGGACAGCCAGGGCTATAGAGAGAAACCCTGTCTCAACAACAACAACAACAAAAAAAAATCAAGTGGAGAGTAAAGTACCCCATGTTGACTTTTGGTCTCCGCGTGTTTACATACCCTGCATGCACACACATGCATAGCATGTACATTCTGTATATGGCTAGAACCACCATTGACTCTTCAGGCTGTGAAGACTTTGTTCGCCTCCTTGACTTCCGTAACTACCCTTCTCTAATGCCAATGGCTGATCTCAGGTACTAACTCCATTTATTGGGTAGTGATTTGTGCTCATTCAGTCTTCTCCCTGACCAGGCACATGCTTGGAATATGGTGAATAGTGGTTATGGAGGGGTCTGTAGTTTCCTCATTAAAAAAACAAACAAAAACCAAACCAAGCCTATAGAAGGGGAACTGATTAAATGAATACACAGTGTCTCATGGAAGACATGAGGAAGTTAAATTCAGTCATTTGATGATGACCTACTAGAGGTGGCCACTGATGTTTCACCAGTAGAAGCAAAATAAATTCCTTGCCCATAGGTCAGATCCCATTCACACTGCTTTATTCCCTCTGTGGACTGACTTTAGCTGCTGCTTTTTTGTAGACCACAGTTGTGACTAGGGAGACATTTCCCTTAAGGAGTCTGTCATATAAAGCTGTAACCTCAGGTCTGTGGTTAGGAGAGTAGAGGAGGGAGACTTTCTGGGAGGCCCATCACACTAGCCACTCTCAAAGATGGCCTGCCTCAGTGAACCCTATGAAGCCAAACTTGGCAACTTGAGTCCCCAGGACCCAAGTGGTAGAGGCAGAGAACTATTAAAAATATACAATGTATTTAAAAAGTGCAAGAGAAACCATGATGACCCCAAAAGATAAAATGACTGCTACTGAAAGAGCAGTTTAAAAAAAGAAAAGAAGGGCTGGTGAGATGGCTCAGCGGGTAAGAGCACCCGACTGTTCTTCCAAAGGTGATAAGTTCAAATCCCAGCATCCACATGGTGGCTCACAACCATCCGTAACGAGATCTGGTGCCCTCTTCTACAGTGTACTTACATAAATAAAATATATATCTTAAAAAAAAAAAAAAAAAAGAAAAAGAAAAGAAAATCAGGCTAAGCAGTGCACACCTTTAATCCCAGCACTCGGGAGGCAGAGGTGGGCCTGGTCTCCAGAGGGAGTTCCAGGAGAGCCAAAATCCATAATAAACCCTGTCTGAAAATAAATGGAAACAAAAAAACAAACAAACAAAAAGAAGAGCAAAGGAAAAAAAGAAAAGAAGGGAAGAAAGGAAGGAGAGAGAGAGAGAGAGAGAGAGAGAGCTGTGAAGATGGCTCAGTATAAAGAACTGAGACTTAGAATGCCATACAAGCTGAGGACCAGAGTTTACATCCTGTGATGCATAGTTTCATGTCAACTTGACACAAGGTAGAGTCATCGGAGAGGAAGAAACCTCAAGAAAATGCCTTCATAAGATGAGGCTGTGGGGGAGGCCAGCCCATTGTGGGTGGTCATCCCTGGCTGGTGATCCTGGGTTCTATCAGAAAGGAGGTTGAACACAGGCCATGAGGAGCAAGGCAGTAAGCAGCATCCCTCCATGGCCTCTGCACCAGCTCCCGCCTCCGAGTTCCAGCTCTGTGATGACTATGAGATGGAAGTGTAAGCCAAATAACCCTTTCCTCCCCCGGTTGCTTTGGTAATGGTGTTTTATCATAGCAATAATAACCATAACTAAGATTTCTAGTATCTACATAAATGTCAGGTGGATGCGGTCACCTATCCATAATCCCAGTGCACAAGAGATGAAGACAGAATCCTCTGAGCAAGTTGACTAGCTAGAGAGACTGAATCAGGAGAGTAATTGAAGAAGACACTTCTCATCAACCTCTGGCTTACACATGAACCCCACCCCCATGCACATGCACGGGCCTACATGGATCACATGGGGCACAAAGTCAAAAACAGCTTCAGTCTCCTCTAGGAATAAAAAAAGAACCTGTTAGCTGAAATATGAAAACTACAGTCTGGGTGGTGTTGGGGCAAGCCTTTAATCTCAAGAGGCAGAGACAAGAAGATCTCTGTGAATTTGAGGTCAGCTTGGTCTACAAGAGTGAGTTCCAGGACAGCCAGGGAAACAGAGAAAGCCTGTCTCCAAACAATAACAATAATAATAATATGAAAACTACCCTTCAGGGGGTAGGCAATGGTTAGGATTCTTTTGTGCTTCAAATACTGAGAGCTTTCTTGGCTGCTCCTTTAACATGGGAGCATAACCCTTGTCCATCTCTGGAAGACTGGCCATCAGTCCAGGCTTAGTCACATAGCCCACAGAATATCTTCCAAACACCATCCTTAACTGACAGTTTGAATAGGTCTTTGTCCCTGCTCTTAGCTGCTATAGAGGAAACACACCCTTCCCCATTTGCTACCAAGAGTTAGTTACTAATGGTTAAAGTTTGAGGGCAAACTCCTGGGGAGTCAGCTCTTGCGGACCTTTGGAAATTCCATAATAGATTTTCTTTAATGAGTGAAGGGACTGGAGGCGTGGTTCAGTGGTTAGGAGGATGGGAGTTCAATTCCCTACACCCATGCTGGGTGGCTTACAACCTCAGGGGATCCAATGTCCTCATCTGGCCCATGAAGGTACACAAAAACATATGTGGCAGACACATACCTACACATACACACACACACACACACACACACACACACACACACGTGTTGTGGTAAATTTGTGTGTGTGTGTGTGTGTGTGTGTGTGTGTGTGTGAAAGGTTTTCTATCCCACCTTAGATCATTTAGTTCCCAAATAAAAGGCAAAAAGCCTTATTTATAAGAAGCCTTATAGCACTAGAGCTGGGCAGACACCAACCCTCTATGCTATTTTGTCTACTTCTCTGTTAATAACCCCAAGATATCATTTGCTATGTTCTGCCTGGGCTGCTCCTACTCCATCAGGCCAGCCCTCAGAGCCACGTGCTCACGATCCACCTACCCCACAGCAACCCCATGGTGACTGCTTTCTCCTCATCCTTTCTTCTCTCCTCAGGGTCCCTGCTTGAAACCCAGGCCTGGAAACTTCATTTCACCCCTTTCTTCACCCATGCTTATCTTTATTAACCAATCAGGGATAATTTGGGGAGGGGCGGGGTCAAGGTTTACACAGCAAAAGCTGGTATATGTGAGGATCTCCTTGTCTTAGAACAACCAGATCTTGGGGTACATAATTTAGCATTTGAATACATAGCAGCACCAGACTAACACACACACACACACACACACACACACACACACACAGAGAGAGAGAGAGAGAGAGAGAGAGAGAGAGAGAATTGAAAATCTTTCAAGAAAATCAAATTTATACTAAACAGGATACATGCTGTTTTAAAAATAAGGGCTGAGGAGATTGGCTTGGTGAGTAAGAGGGTAAGATTGCAGACCTGAGTTGAGACCCCCACTGTATGTGTGAAGCTGGTCGTATGGGGGATGGTATTTATCAACACTGAGGTATGACATTTACTAAGCTGCTGCTATACTTCTCATGAGCATTTTTATTACAGATGAGGAGTGGGTCACTGCTGGGTATTATGACCTCTTAGCCAGTGTCAGGGGGACACCATAGCTTCCTATGGCTTGAGAGCACCGCAGAGAGCAGGAGATAGATCAGAAAGGTGTCTGTCTGGTGAGCAGTAAGCCTTGCTGTTGCTTTTGGTAGCAGATCTGGTTTCCCAGGCAACCAGGGTCTGCTTAATGAATGGCTCTAGGCAGCAGACATGAACTTATCCATAGCAACAGCACATAAGGAAGGAAGGCCTCAGCAAATAATATTTCATTTTGGCCTGTGTACACAAGACTCTGGGTGATTAAAAAAAAAAAACCAGAATGCTGAAAG
This sequence comes from Mus minutoides, assembly GCA_902729485.2. NCBI lineage: Eukaryota > Metazoa > Chordata > Mammalia > Rodentia > Muridae > Mus > Mus minutoides. The sequence goes on along the minus strand of CACVCL010018348.1, from coordinate 15,164 downwards.
ATAATAAGAGCCTGCATATCCTTGTTCTGTCTTTCATGTGCCCTAATGACAGCCACTCACTGCACAGTTTCTTTGTTATTTTTTAAATTTTTGCTTCACATGTATATCTGTATATTGTGAATTATATTTTCACTTTTAAAATGGGTTGTATTTTGCTTTTCCATTTATTAGAGTTATTTACTGGGTGGGGTGGGGGTATGCACATGTAGGGGCCAGAGGTCGACTTGTGGACTTTCTGTTCTTGCATCGTGTGGGTGCTGGGGATCAAACTCAGGTGGTCAGGCTGGGCAGCAAGCGCCTTGAGCCCCTGAGCCACCCCACCAGGCTGCTAAGCCTTTGCCTGTTCTGATCATTAAGCATCCATTTCTTCTTTTTCGCCACAGTCTCATTTTCATAGCAGTGCTGTTGATTTTTCTCCCTATTGGTTACTTTTACAGCATTACATTTTATTCTGAAATGACCTAATTTTTTATTCTATTCTAGCCATTTTTACCCACGTGACTCTTTCATCTCCCCCCCACCCTCACCCCCTGCCAATCTGCCTTTTAGTGTTTGTGAATTCTGATTTAAAATTTTTTATTAGTTTTTATGGGTCTGGGTATTTTGCCTGCATGTATCTCTGGGGACTGTGTATATGTGTGGTGCTCCCAGAGGCCAGAAGAGGGCATTGGATCCCTGTTCCAAGATACTTGGTCACATTGTGAACCCCAAGATTGTGTTATTTTCTAAAAAAAAAATACCTGTTTCTAGTCATGGGGTTGAGATGCCAAATCTTTTAAGTTCAGATTCCATTTTAGAGCACCTGACCTAAGTTTGAACTCAGGTAAAATAATAGGCTGGTACCTAGCATCAGTCTCCAAGTTGCCCCCCAACAAAACCTGAGCCTAGCTCCAGTCTCTAGGCTAATCCCCAACAAGACCAGCATTTCCAGGTTATTCCCCTAACAAACCTGCACCCCCATGTTATAAACCCACCTCCTGCCTAAGGACCACCAATGCAGAGGGGAGCAGAAGTTAAGTTTATGATCGGACTCCCAGCACCAGCCTATTATGTTAAAGGCCACAGGAGCTTCCAATTAGATGCTAGCACACCCAATCCCTGCTTTCTGCTTACTATAAAGCCGTGCCTCATAGATACTCGGGGCTCCCCAACCACCAAAGCCATCCTGTGTGATGGTGGTGTGTTGGGGTGTCCCGGGCTAGCACAAATAAAATAAAGACCGTGTTGTGAGTTGCATCAGATTGGCTCCTGTCTATTCTTTGGGGGCTACTAACATTTCCCTGGCACTACAGTGTGGCTCAACCTTCAGCACACATCTTTAATCTCTCTGGCTGAAATACAGACTTGCCCTTCATTCACACCTTTAACCCCAAACAATGAAGGTAAAGTTAGTTTGTCTAATTGAGGGGCAAAGTGATGAATCGGAATGATTTGACAGAATAGGATGTGCCCAAGTCTCATGAGGATAGAAGAAAGGGAAGCTACTTAAGGGGCAGTGCAGAGAGAGAGAGAGAGAGAGAGAGAGAGAGAGAGAGAGAGAGAGGAGGCAGTCTTACTGGGATGGTTGTACAGAGACAAGTTGAAGAGGGAGAACAAGCTAGACACAGGTGGAGACAGAATGAGCCAGAGAATGAGAAGGAGCCAGAGGATTAGAACATATTGCTAGAGTTAGTTTGAGGCCAAGCAGAGCAAAACATCAGAGAGAGAAGGGGGGGGAGGGGAGGAGAGGGGAAGGGAGATTGAATCAGTCACCTTGTAGAGGAGTTTGAGCCAGAACAGCTGAGTTGAATCAGGCAGTGAGGGTTCAGAAAGAATGAGAAAGGGTGAGTTTATTCAGCAGCAAGTCTCAAGCTGAAAACATTCTAGGCCTAGGTTAGATTATACGGAGACTAGAAGCTTCTGGGACTAAGCCAAGGTTAGCAGATAAGGCAGTAAGCCTCGGAGATGACAATTAAGTCAGGCAAATAAAAATTACTTTTATAGATCCTCTGGAAGTATAGCTCCAAGTGGTTGTGAGCTGCCATGTTTGGGTGCTGGGAATCAAAGCTGGGACCTTCGGAAGAGCAGCCGGTGCTTTTAACTGCTGAGTCATCTTTCCAATACAAGCACAGTTTAATCAACTGTTATAATTAAACACCTACACGGCCAATGTCCAGGCCATGAAATGCATTTTATATCAAAACTTTAAAAGCCCGTGTCAAGTCTTTTCATCCCCCCCCCCCCCACACACACACACACACTCACACCTCTGCTGCTGTGGTCATGATTTCTTTGGTGGGTTGTTGTTAGGGGAAGGGAGTTAGTAATTTCTCTGACATTTGCCCTGTTATCACATTTAAATAAAAACACTGTGACAGTTATTCCTGAGTCTGTCCCTTAATGTGACATTGTCTTCTAGAAATGGAGGTCCTCAGTCCAAACTCATAAGTGCCATTTCTTTACACTCCTGGGCATCCAGCCATGTGCTAAAGTGATAGACGAAGCATCGTGATTCTCAGTTCTATGGTGTTTAGTCTGCTAATTTTGGTTTCAAGCCATACTTATTCTCAACTTCTCTGCATTTTAAACTTTATCTCTGCTTGCTATCAGGGACTCTTCTGTAAAATAGAGATGTTCCTGCTGCTGCCTCCAGAGAGCTGGGATTAAAGGTATTTGGTATCACTCTCAGCCTAAACTTTACAGTTATATTTATTTATTTATGTGTGTGTGTGTGTGTGTGTGTGTGTGACATTTGTGTTATAGTATGTGTGTGGATGTCAGAGAACAGCTTCCTGGAGTCAGTTCTCTTCTTTCTACCCTATGACTTCCGGGGATCCAGTCCTCAGATATGGTAACCAGCACTTTTATCTGCAGAGCCATCTTGATGGCTGGTCCTTAGTATTTGCTCACAGCCCCCACCCCCACCCCGTTTCCTGAGAGGTCATTTTGTTAGTGTTCCTTTGTCATTCAGGTACATGTTTTCCTTAGATTTGTGGGGGCTCTTCTGTCTAATAGCGAGGAACTAGCAAGTTTAACTGAGATGGCTTTGTCCACGAAAGGCTAATTGGCTGGCCTTAATTAGCAAAGACGTGGGGCAGGAACTGAAAGTCACAAAGGGAAGCTTTTACTCCTGAAATCTTTCCAGCTGTTATATTGTTATTAGGACAGGCCAACTTCCTTTACCATCTCTGAATCTCTCAGTCAGGAGCCAGCATGTCCTCCTTTAAGCTAATTTGATTTGGCTTCTTTATTATCAAAAGCCTAAAGCAACTTAAGTGGAATTGGTTATGTAACCTCCCCCATACCTCTTTCCATATTATTATATGATGTCCAGCAATTCCATACGACAACTGCAATGTCCAAGGTCCTGGGATGAGTGCGTGTATGTGCGTGCGTGTGTGTGTGTGTGTGTGTGTGTGTGTGTGTGTATGTGTGTGTGTACTATGTTATTAAATGAGTCTTCCCAGACCTAGCAACTTCTAAGGTAATAAGTGTGCTGACTAGTTTTATATCAAGCTAGAGTTATCTGAAAGGACAGAACCTCAGTTGAGAAAATGCCTCTGTAAGATCTTGCTGTAAGCATTTTCTTAATTAGTGATTAATGGGGGAGGGACTAAACAAGTTGAAGAACAAGCCAGCAAGCATTACCCCTCTCACCTCTGCATCAGCTCCTGCCTCCAGCTTCCTTCCCTGCTTGAGTTCCCGCCCTGACTTTCCTCAGTGAAAATGTACCTGGAAGTGTAAGGTGACATAAACCCTTTCCTTCCCAACTTGCTTTGTTCATGGTGTTTCATCACAGCAATAGTAACCTTAAGTAGGACAGTAAGGAAGAAACAGATGAGGATTAAGCAGAAGAGAGGATCCTGGTTGGTTGAGTGATAGCTGGCCATTTGCTTGATCACCATTCCTGTAAAAAGAACTCTCTGGAAAAATACACAAATGACATCACCGGTCTACAGGCCTGTTGGGAGGATGAGCCCTTTGCGCCCTCTGGTGGTAAAGCTTTCCGACGGGGCGCTGCAGCGTGCGCTCCCGCCACACGGGGGCAGAAGACTACGCACTGGGTCCTCTGGGCCGCAGATGCTCCCAAGGCATCTGAAAACACAAAACTTTCTCAGGTGAGTCAGCTCTGGGTGAGAAGTGGCACAGCGCCAGCAGCGTGTTCTTATTCTCATCACCCCGCACTCTAGTCACCTCTCCACTAGAGCACGCGCACCCCTTTCCCGCTGCCCTGTTTGCATCCTGTCCTTTCCCTTACAATCCCACCTTCAGTGTGCCCACTACTTGGAGCCACCTCAGGCTTTCTGTCCTTGGACATTTGACATCATGATTCCTCATTTCCCCATGAGAATCAGTTTCTCAGTTTAATGTAAATTCCTCTCATGTAATATGCCCGCTGAATATTATTTCGCCCTACACTTGATTCGGCGTGTGTGTGTGTGTGTGTGTGTGTGTGTGTGTGTGTGTGTGTGTTTGATATGTCATGCATACTACTTTAGAATTACCGCTAGTAGTTTTGTGATATTCATAATCATTTGCAGCATCGTGCCAGCTAAGCGTTACGGAGCTGGAGCTGGGAACATAAATACCTGAAGCTTTGGGGAGCTAAGCTGCACCTCATAGTCCAAAAGCAAACTGTGAAAAGCCTGCCTATGCAACAGTGTGAGCCAGAAAGAGCAGAGAAGGCTGCCTTGGCCTTAGCAGGTTACCATGGAGACAGGGACACTGGGAATTTGCAAGACTGAAAAGGGTAGGAATTGGAAGTTTGCAAAAATCACAGCTCAGGGGCCCAAGCGATGGCGATGACACAGCGGTTTAGAGCACTGGAAGCACCTGCAGAGGACTTAGGTTCAATTCCCAGCATCCACATGGCAGCTCACCATCTGTAACTCCAGGACTAGGAGATGCAAAGCCCTCTTCTGACATCCATGGGCACAGGGTTCGCATGTGGTGTATATCATCCATCCATCCATCCATCCATCCATCCAGGCAAAGTACTCATAGCACATAAAAATATATACATCCAAAAAGATAACAGTCCACAAAACTCCATACACTCCTCAAACTACAGAGAGGAGTCAGTGAGGTCAGAATGGATTGCCTCAGCTTACCCAGTAAGTCTGCTGTAGGTGTTTGTTTAGTATTACTACTGCTAATCACCTTGTTGACCTATATGGCTGGTCTATGGCTAGGTCTCATTTAGTGGACACTGCATGAAAATTTTGAATTGGTTAAATGGGAATGTCTTAGTCAGGGGTTCTATTCCTGCACAAAACCTGCTATCATGACCAAGAAGCAAGTTGGAGAGGAAAGGATTTATTCAGCTTACACTTCCACACTGCTGTTCATCACCAAAGGAAGTCGGGACTGGAACTCAAGCAGGGCAGGAAGCAGGAGCTGATGCAGAGGCCAGGGAGGGATGCTACTTACTGGCTTGCTTCCCCTGGCTTGCTCAGCTTGCTTTCTTATAGAATCCAAGATTACCAGCCTAGGGATGGCACCACCCACAAGGGGCCCTCCCCACTTGATCACTAATTGAGAAAATGCCTTACAGCTGGATCTCATGGAGGCATTTCCTCAAGGGAGGCTCCTTTCTCTGTGATAGCACCAGCTTGTGTCAAATTGACACACAAAACCAGCCAGTACAGGGAACTTCCAGGTAATACAATTAAGTTTTCTAGAACTCTATCAAAAAACATCAAAAGCTCTATCTATCTATCTATCTATCTATCTATCTATCTATCTATCTATCTTCTATCTAAATATCTATCTATTTATCTAAATATCTATCTATCTAAATATCTATCTATCTAAATATCTATCTATCTATCTATCTATCTATCTATCTATCTATCTATCTATCTATTCCTGTGAAGCTTACAATAACTCTGTCTGTTGTAGGCTTCACCTCTGGGAGTTTACACCTCAGCTCTACTCATGATACCTGTCTGACTACTGTGGCAATCAGATTTCTGACTTATGTGTTGACACACTTGAGAGCTCCAGTTACAGGACTTGGCTTTATCTGTGAGAAACCACAGGCTAAGGAGATGCATAGTCATTAAGGTACCTGCTGCAGAAGGAGGGGGGGCCTGTCTGGGCTATCTTGCTGTGTAAAACACCATGGTCAAAGCAAGTAGGGGAAGAAAGGACATATTCAGTTCAATCACCAATTAAATAAATACTCTACCAATTTGCCTCAAGTCAGATCTTATGGGGACATTCTTTTAATTGAGGTTTCCTCCTTTCAGATGACATTAGCTTGTGTCAAGTTGATGGAAAACTATCCAGCATGGGACCTAAGTTCATATTCCCAGCACCCACATTAAAAGCTGGCCAAAGTGGTCCATGCCTGTAAGCCCAGCGCTGAGGATGGAGAGGGAGGCGGTGATAGGCAAAGCCTGGAAGCTCACTGTCCAGCTAGATCACCAAACTGGCGATCTCAAGGATTGGTGAGAGACCCTGTCTCAACAGAAAAGGTGGAGATCTGATTAAAGAAGACACCTGAAGCTATCATGGTGCGTGTCTTTAATACTCGTACTCAGGAGGCAGAGGCAGGCAGATCTCCTTGAGTTTGAGGCCAGCCTGGTCTATAGAGAGAGTTCCAGGACAGCTAGAGCTACATTGAGAAACCCTGTCTCAAAGGAAAAAAAAAAAAAGACACCTGATGCAGAACCACTGGCTTATACACGCACATGCACATGTGTACCATACTTGCACACACACACACACACACACACACACACACACACACACACCCCTTCCTGGTTGTAAGGAAGAAGAAGCCCCGGGAGCTGGAGCAGCTGCTGAGGGCCAGTGAGCTAGGACACCACTGGAGGATGCACTAAGAGATGAGGCTGCTGAGGATGCTAAACCCGGCCAGGTGCCTCCTCCTTGGCTCACAAGAACGAGAGTGCAGGCTACCTGCAAGGCAAGTGTGGAATGGTGACCCAGACCCAGAAACCATAGCCCTCTTTGTCTCCTGCTCTCTCTCCTGCCCCATAGACTAAAGGATGCAGGTGTGTGGCCACTCCAGCTGCCGTTCAAGTTCTGCCCACAGCTCCCAAAGCCCTGGCCAATGGAGTCCCCTTTGCTACCCTTCGGCTGATGGCACCGCATTGGTTCCTCATCTGTTTTAGAAGGACAAACCTGAGATCCCAAGACAGCCAAGTTCTTACAGAGATCATAGAGTTCCCTTGTTAAAACAGGTAGGAGGTTCTTAGTACAGAGAGAATGGTCTGCAGCAATGGTTCTCAGCCTTCCTAACACTGTGACCCTTTAATATAGCCCCTCATGCTGTATTAACCATAAAAATTATTTTTGTTCCTATTTCATAACTATAATTTTGCTGCTGTTATGAGTCATAATGCAAATATCTGACATGCAGGGTATCTAATATGCAACCCATAAAGCTGTTGTGAGGGCCGGGCGTGGTGGCACACGCCTTTAATCCCAGCACTCAGGAGGCAGAGGCAGGCGAATTTCTGAGTTCGAGGCCAGCCTGGTCTACAAAGTGAGTTCCAGGACAGCCAGGGCTATACAGAGAAACCCTGTCTCGAAAAACCAAAAAAAAAAAAAAAAAAAGCTGTTGTGATCCTCACCCTCAGGTTTAAAACTGCTGGCCTAGGAAGAGAGTGAAGACTTGGACTCTGAGTGTCATAGTTCCCAGGGGTCAATGGGCCCCTCACCTTCCAGAAGAGGCATGTTCAGAAGAGAGTCAGAGCCCTGGAATATCCACAATCCAAGGCCAGGGCTTAGGTGTTGGTGGACAAAGGAATACAGACTCGCTACTGCAATTAAGGGTGTCTGTCTTAATTTGCTAGGTCAGTTGCACCAAAAGAATTTTAAAAATCCATGGTTTAAAAGGGCAGAAATGTATTTCCTCATAGCTCTGGAGGCCAGAGGGTCAAAAGCTAGATGCCAGTGAGTTTGGTGTCTCCCAGGGCCTCTGTGATGAGCCTCCTTCCTGATTCCTGCTAAGGGTGTCAGTCTTTGACACCTCTTTCTTTACATAGCATTCTCCTCATATGTCTGTGACTTTATGTGGATGTCTTTCTATAAGAACACAGGCCATATTAAATTAGAAACATACCCTTGTACAGTGGGATTCATTCTGTAGTAACAATACCATCATAAATGCATAACAATGTATCAATAGGTTATATAGATGTTAGTATATATATATATATATACATACATATATACATATATATAACACATACATATATATGCATATATATACATACACACATATATTTGTATATATATTTCCTTAATATTACAGAGGGGCTGGTGAGATGGCTTAGCAGATGAGGGGCTTGCTGCCAAGGCTGGCCACTTCATGAGTTCTCTCCCTGGAACCCACATGGTGAAAGGAGAGTGCTGACTCCCAGAGCTGTCCTCTGTCCTCCATATAGGAACTGCGGCACACATATACCCATGCACTTCCACATGAACAAAATAAATACATCTAAACACACACTAGGTTTTGAAGAAACCTAACAAACAAACAAAAAATTATAATGGAGCTGAAAATTCTAATTAGTGATGTGGTTGTCAATATGATGTGATGGCGTGGCTTAGCAGGTAAAAGTGCTTGTCACTCTGATGGCCAGAGTTCAATCTCTAGAACCCCCTTGGTGGAGTTCCTTTGTCCTCTACAGGTGCACATGTGAACCACACACTCACACACCCACATACATGCATACACACTAAATTAATCAATAAGTCACCTGCTGGGTGTGGTGGTGCATGTCTTTAATACCAGAACTGGAAAAGGAGAAGACAGAGATAGACAGATTTCTATGAGTTCAAGGCCAGCCTGGTCTACATAGCATGTTCCGTGACAACCAGGACTACATAGCAAAACCTTGTCTAAACAAACAAACAAACAAACAAACAAATCAACCAACCAACCACCAGTATAGGGTAACCTTGTTACAATCCACAGAACCAAAGAATCTAACTAATAAGGAAGGCCCAAGGGAGGTATCTCAGAAGGGGAAATAAAATAGACACTGGAGGTAGATAGAGAGAGAGAGAGTACTGGGTGGGAGAGGGAGTGAGGAGAGAAATGGGGATGGGGATGAGGTGTAGGGAGAGGGGGGAAGGGGGAAGGGGAGGGGGAGGGGCCTGGAAGTGAAACTGGCAATCTAGGGGGGGCGTATCTATGGGACTAGCTGGAGATCAGGGATGGGGGAGGTTCCGGAGAGTCTATGGGAATGACTCTAGCTGAAACTCCTACCAGCCAGGGATATGGAGACTGAAGTGGCTACCTCCTGTAGCCAGGTGGGACTTCCAGTAAAGGGAGGGGAGATGTCAACCCACCCACAAAACCTTCAACCCAAAATTTGCACTGGGATAAAGATAAAGCAGGGATATTGAGGGGAAGGCCAACCAATGACCGGCCCAACTTGAGCCCCATCCCAGGTGAGAGTCAAACTTTGATTCTATGAAGGATACTCTGCTGTGCTTGCGGACAGGAGCCCAGCATCACTGCTCCTGAGAGGCTTCCCGGAGCAGCAGCTGACTGAAACAGATGCGGAGACTCACAGACAACCGTGAGGTGGGGAGGGGAATCTCGTGAAAGAGTTGGGGATAGGTAGAATTGACTCAGCTGGAAGGTTCCAGGACACCGCAAGAAGACCTACAGAGTCAACTAACCTGGCCCATGGGGATCACAGAGACTGGGCCACCAACCAAAGAGCATGCAGGGACTGGACCCAGGCCCCCTACACATTTGTAGGAGATATGCAGCTTGAACTTTGTGTGGGTTCCCTAACAACTGGACTCGGACTCTGTTGCCTGCCGTTGGATCCCCTTTCTCTAACGGGACTGCCTGGTTGGGCCACAGTGGGAAAGGATTCGCTTAATCTTGCTGGGACTGGATGTACCCAAGGGAAGGTTCCTCGTCTCTGAGGAGAAGGGGAGGGGCAATGGAGGGAGGGATTTGTGTGTGTGGGGGGGGACTGGGAGGAGAGGAGGAGCTGGGATTGGGATGTAAAGTGAATAAATATACTAATAAAAAACAAGCAAAACAAACAAACAAAATCAAACAACCTCCCCCAAACCAACCAAACAAAAAACATAAAGTCATAATGTTGTTCAGTGCTGGCATGAACAGGTCTCCTCTCTCTATGGTGATTATTGCTCTTTTTTTTTTTTTTTAAGATTTATTTTTATTTATTATACGTAAGTACACTGTAGCTGTCTTCAGACACTCCAGAAGAGGGAGCCAGATCAGATGGTTGTGAGCCACCATGTGGTTGCTGGGATTTGAACTTATCACCTTCGGAAGAGCAGTCGGGTGCTCTTACCCGCTGAGCCATCTCACCAGCCCCGATTATTGCTCTTTTACTTATGATATTCTACTTTTTGACATTAATTGAGAGTATAATTATAGTTTTTTAGAAAGGTTATAGCTAGGTGTGGGAGGTACACACCTTCAATCCCAGCACTCAGGGAGCAGAGACAGGAGAGTATCTGTGAGTTCTAGGCCAGCTAGGGCTACATAATGAGACCTTGTCTCATGAAAAAAAAAAAGTCTTTACTGTGAAATAATACACCATATTATGTTGGCAGTGGCCTCATACATCTTGTGTATCAGGAATCTCTTGTTTATAATATCATATAGACACACCATGGATGAATATACACATACATTATCATAGATACCATGTGTACCTATTTTTATATATTATATTTTAGTTTTGTGGTAGCCTTTACCGTCTAGGCTTGTGTAAGTATTCACTAGGACGTTTAAACACAGTGGAAATTGGCATATAGCACATTTTTCAGAATCTATCCCCAGCGCTAGGCGACTCGTGGCTGTGTTTCCAAACATGGTCATATTCTGAAGTGCTGAGGTAAGCACTTCAGCAATTCTTCACCGAGGGACACAATCAACCTGATAGGGGACTGGAAGGGCAGTCAGGGACACTATTACATTTTCATTACAAAGATGCCGTTGTAGCCCGCCTCCTAGAAGATGTCAGAAGGACCCTGAATGGTTGGTTTGTGCAGAGTTAACACCCCCAGTCCCTCCATCCAGATGTCCCTGGAGGAGGACAAAGTTGATGCCAGCAGAAATGAACTTGATTCAAAGTTTCTAGGCGTCCCTGAAGCCAAAAGCCACAGAACAAAGGGTGATTATGAAGATGCAATCCAGACAGCACATGTCTCAAAGGCAGAGGGGCAAGACTCAAGTCCAGAATGGCTGACTGCCTTTGTGTCCCCCCAACCTATGCAATCTGCTCACTGGAGATGGGACAGACATAAGACAGACGCTCTAGGGTATCAGTCTGCCATCTCTTCAGATTGCTGTTGTCTGAGTCAAGGTCATGTTCAAGAGTCAGTTCCTGGGCTGGTGAGGTGGGCTCAGTGGCTAAGGGTGCTTACTGCTGTCATGGAGGGCACCAGTTTAATTCTTAGCACAAGCCTTGGATGTGGCACACTCCCATGGGAAATACCAGCTTCAGGGGACACACCACCTTTGGCCTTCAGAACACTTTTACATGTACACTCATGTGTGTGCTAACCCCCAACCCCCCATACATAAAAATATAGTAAATCTTTTAATTATTATTTTGTTTGTTTGTTTTTTCAAGATAGAGTTTCTCTGTGTAGCCCTGGCTGTCCTGGAACTCAGTCTGTTGACCAGGCTGGCCTTGAACTCAGAAATCCTCCTGCTTCTGCCTCTGCCTCCCAAGTGTTAAAAGTAAAGGTGTGTGCCACCATTGGCCAGCTATAGATCTTTGAATTAAAAAAATGAGAAAAGCAGGAGAGATGGGTCAGCAGTTAAGATCTCTTGTTCTCGCAGAGGATCTGGGTGTGGTTCTTAGCACACACAAGATAGTTTACAAACATCTGTAACTATAGTTACAGGGCGTCAGGTCTTCTGGCCTACATAGGCAGCAGGCATGTAGGCAAAACACTCATACACATAACATAAAAAAAATAAGTAAATCTTTAAAAACTATGTTTAAAAATGAAGAAGAAGAAGAAAAAAAAAGAACAGTTGAGTCTTGTCTCTGTTTATTGGTTTCTGTGACAGGTAGCGTGACTAAATTCCAGTTTCATAGATTTTGTTTGTTTGAGTCAAGGTCTTGCTCCATAGCACTGGTTAACTTAGAACTTACTCTATAGACCAGGCTGCCCTTGAACTCACGAGATCCACCTTCCTCTACCTCCAAAGTGCTGGATTAAAGGCGTGCACCACCAGCTACATTCATGTTCTTTATGACTGCTCTGACTGCCTCCAGTAAGTTAATGACTTGGCTTGGAGGCTCAAAAGGCTCTCTAACACTCCACCGGGGGTTCCATGGTGGAGACCCACGCAGCCACCAGGTGATGTCACTTGGAAGCTTTTGATCCCCGACTTCAGCTCTTTCCATGGGCTTCACAAAGCATATTGCCTTGGAACTCTGCGTTTTATGGTTTGGTTCCTGGACTAAGACTCGTCTGGCCTTCGGTTTACAAGCACTTCCTATTGCTTTCTGTTTCCCAGGTTAGAGCCTGTTTGGCCTCTGACTTAAGAGAAGCTTCAGCTCCTTTGCATCTGGTTTATTTCAGAGCTCCATCTTTAGAATCGGACACGGCCCCTCTTCCTGGTGGCAGCCTTGTGTGTGAAGCATGATCTGTCAAAATGGCCTGAAGAAGGTTGTGACTCTACGAAAAAGAAGCAGTT